>JAGGNH010000067.1:0-285145 GCA_026586065.1 Dioscorea zingiberensis | reverse complement strand
TGTTTTTCTTGATGAGAGATGTGATTCGGTTTTGATTCGTTTTTGTGGTGGGTGGATGAGTTTTTAGATGGTGAATTATGTGATTTTTGGATTTGGAGTTGGTTTTGTCACGGTTTTTGATGAATATGATAAAAAAGTGTTTCTTTTAGTGTGGAATATCTGCTATGATCCGTAGCTTCCTTGATATTTGGAGAAATAAAGAATAATTTATTTATTACCCCAGTTAATTTTGTGTTCTGTCGTCAATTGGTAGACCAATTGATACTGAAAATATGAGGTGATTTTTGTGCATGGGTTGGATCAGTTCTTGGAGAATTTCCGCTGTCAGATGTATGTGCAGGATGAGATGGAAAAAAAAAACAGTCGTTTGATTATCTTGATTCTGTGGATGATACTCAAGAAACTCTTACTAAGAGAAGTTTTTGATCTATGTGGTTGTTCCCTTAGACCATCATGTACCTATTCTTTCTGATATGTTGTGCAAATCTAAAAGTATAGGTTAAGCAACTTAACCATTGTTGCTGTTACATGAAATAATAAGTGTGTGAAGATCTTGTAGACGTAACTGCTGCCTTTAAAGAATTAATTAAATTGAGTTAATCTACATAGATGATATGTTTATGGTGAAATCTGAGTTTCTTGAATCCTAGGCACACTTAGTGAAACATGGATCTATGGTCTTATATGCATATCGATAAGTTTTCATTCGAGTCTTGGATGAAGTAAATAGTGGCAAATGCTGGTAAATCCTAGGATTGAAGTTTGATGATGAACCTGTGTTAAAATAAATATACTGCTAGAGAAACTTGAAAAAGTTAAGATCAAGAATTTCGTCCTTTAATCAGGCTTGATCCGCACACTGGGAAAGCGGAAGTACTAAGAAAGGCATTTAAGATGAAGAACAAGCTTTATATGAAGACAATGAATACAACTATTACCTTCATAATCTTAAATAGCTTTTGAAAATTGTGTGAAGCTTTAATTTAAACAATCTTAGGTTATCTCTTGGTTAGTCAAATGATGAAAATTTATACACAAATCCCCTTTGAATAATGAAATGACGCTTGACTAGTAGTTAACCATGAAGATATTGGTCTTTTGTTATCTCAATGCCTTCCTTTCCCTCTCCTTTTAGTTGAGTGTTCATCCTTCACCCTTCCATGCACTTCTCTTCCTCCAAGGAAATACGGGAGCATGTCCCTGCATGCTACCCTGCCATTAACTTCCATCTCCTGCTAAGTTTGAGCCTTGGAATTTGATGGCAGATTTGAAAGGCCACCTACAAACGCGACTTGTTTCCCAATCATTATGGTGAGAAGCATACCTAACAGTATAATTTTTTTTGACAATGGCGTAAGCGCCCCCAAAGGAAGTCAAGGATGGGCGTGAATCACGAAGAGCGTTCAACGCATTCGACCCCACACCCCGCCGCAGGAGGGAGGGAGAAGCTTGATCCCGGGACCCGTTAGCGAAGATCGAAATTTCACCTGTTAGTAAAGGAACCAGGTACCAATAATTAACATGGCCGTTGTTTCCTGAGAGTACTCGGTGTTTCAGGGATATCATATGTGTGTAAGGTTGGGTGTTGAATTCTTTAAATTCTCATAAATGAGTTTCCATATACAAGGCCTAGTTGTATGAATTTTATGTTTGAAAAGTAAAAACGTATTTGTGCTTACTTTTCTGCTTCACATCTATGACCTATTTTTTCCCAAAAAAAAAAAAACGATTTTAATGAATATAAAAAATATATAATCTAAAAGTGTGAAATTTGTGAGTGTTTCCAAACAATTCAGGGGCTGAATCTGTATAGACCGAGGGAGCCCTTTAGAAGATGAATTTATCAATCCTTACAAATGTAACAAATATCAATCACCATAAGTATTGATAGTAGATTAAGTGTGTTTTTAACGAAAAATATAGGTTCTAAGGGTATTTGGAGGCTTGAGAATATAGTATATGAATATTATCCACAATGCTCTATGTTGAAAAAGGGGTCAGAAGTTTAGCAGAAGTCTTGGATATTGGGCCATCAAATTCATCTTGACTCCAACAATTTAAAATGTATATAGAGGGATACATTTTATGGTGTATACGTATATGATTGATAATTTAGTGAGGACGTAAAACTTGCATCTCTTTGGTATGCGATTGTGCATTAAAGGTTTTTTAATTAAGAAAATGCAGTCATTCAATACTGTGACTATAAAAATCCTTTAGTTGCTAAGTGTAAATCATACTTTCACACCATTGTTGTAGAATAGTTTTTGTTGGTCACATCATAATTCTGTAGATTTTCTATTTCTTGCCAGCTTAGTACTGGATTCATGTTCCTTAATTAGAATTTTCAACCTATCATTACTTAAGGATCTGTATGGCCATGCGCAGTGCATGCACCTGCTTATCTGTGTGAGTGGGGGAGTGAGCATTTTTAAAAATCTCGCTTTTGATTTGTTGGTTTTGTTGTCCTCTTTAGCCTTATTTTTGTATACAATATCATAACACAGTCTATTACTTGTTTAGGAGGCATTTCTACCTCAGGCCAATCCTCATTTAGTCGACTTTCCGCTTTCTCTTGGATTTCCCTGACAGTTGTTTTTCTTTGTGCAGATGGCAGAATTGAGTAAACTATCCGGGAGTTGGAAATCAATTCTATATGGAAACAGTGAATCTGAGCTAACAGTTTCAGAAGCTTGCCTGTACAGCTGACCCAAGAGTTCTTTTAGGGAGAACACCCTGCTACTTGTTGATATATTTGTCTTCCAAAACCTTGAACTTAAGAGGTAAACATATCAACTATCTTCCTAGTTTAGTGGAACCATTGTAGATGGCTCACCATTTCTCTCAAAGGTACATATCTTTATGTATGCTCCATTCAATGTATAATTTCAGCCATTATTATTGGTATTTGTCACCTCATTATATTTTCTGTTCTTAAAATCTTATTCTCCTTGTTTCCAAGTGGTATGTGTTCTCTGTTAAATATGGTATCATGTATGCAAAGCAGAAATTGGTGTCTTAGCTTCTTTTTATTGAAATGTAGTTTAAGCTTTCAAACGCTTTATTAAGATTGTTTTTATGTAGGCGCCAAAAGGAATGCCACTCAAATTGTTACCAAATTTGCAAAGGCAACAAGTTCATTCACGGGTTTGATTTGCTTGGATTACCTAGAAGGCGAATAAAAGATCTCATGGATATTTTAGTTTCGGGTGGAGTTCAACTATTAGACTTTTGTTGTTGATTTGGGGAGCTAAATGCTTTCCGTCACAATTTAACTTCTACATTTTCTTGCTGACCAATCGAAAGTTAAATTTATTTACTTGCAGAAATTGGAGACATTTGTGTAGCTGATATTATATTCCCTAAATTCCCATTTTTCCTGACGCATACAACACTCTGTTTGGATATAATGATGATTTTGTGTTTTGTAAATGTTCCGAAGTTGTTTCTTTTGTCCTCTGCAGCTAATGCTTTTGGAGAGTGTCTGGTTATTGTGTGTAATACAAATGGACCAACTGCCTGCCATATCCAAGTTATTTTCTGTTATATTGATTCCCAGTTTAGTTCGAAGCTCTATGTATGGGTTATTGTGCATTTATGATATTGATTAATTTTTTATAATGATTCTTTAAAAATATTAGGGAGGAGTTAACCCTTGAGATTTAGAGCGAAATGTCCTATAAACATGATTAAAAAGAATGGGGATTGTGTTTATGTGGATCCCAATTATAGTAAGCTTTTGTTGAAAGAAAGGGGAAAGCTAGTATTCAAGCATTTGCAATATTACTGCTACCAGGAGTGCTGGAGAGTTAGGTGTTCCAAAATTCCTATTGCTTTTCATGCGCATTATACTCTTTTGGATTTCCCTTTTTTCTTTTTCTTTCAACATTTTATTGTGGTTGGGTCCTTTCATACATTTGAGTTAAGGTGGGTGCTCCACATGTATCACTCTCTTTTTTTAAATCCTTGCATGTTAAAGGCTAAAAAAAAAAAAAAAAATCAGTCCCACTTTATCACTCATTTTTTTAAGTCCTTGTGTTAAAAGGAAAAAAAATTTCAAGTCTATATTTCAGAAGTATTTGTTTCACAAGTTGCACAGGAATGTTAAACTTAGCACTTTAAAACCAATTGCTGCAATTTGTCATCCCTAAGATTCTTCACCATCTAAGATGTAAGTATGTATCCTTTTTCTGCCATTAACTTTATTCCCACTTGTGTTTCTTTGTGTGAATCTCCTCTATTATTGGCAGATTTTATGACTTACTTTGTATATTATGTAGTGTTATTTAGCTGATGAGATCTAGAATTGTGCAGGTACTGATTAACATGGACATTTGCTTTTTGCATTTAATGGGGCTATGTTGAGGGGAAGTGCATTACGTCATCAAAAGTATAGCAAAGGTATTTTCCTGTAAATGCCATCTCTAGGGATAGTTAACATTTGTGTGTATTACTTGAGAATTTGAATCCTTGGTCAAAACAATACATGTAACTTTCTCCCATGCAGAGATTCCAAACATAATGCCCCAGATGTCAACTCTTTGCAAACCTTTTTTTTTTTTCAAGGACTACCTATTTTCTCAGAGTGAAGGCTTGTGTTTTTGGAAGATTTTCACTTGATAGTTTTTAAGACTTTTCTTCAGGTTAGACAGGTAGAGTCCCATGGAACCTGACTTGTGGTGGAGGGTTCCAGAGCATCATTAACCTTCTAACCCAGCAGATGGATTTGGTTGTGCATATAAATTGTCATGTGATGAGTTGTTGATCTACTCTATTGCCATACCTATTAGCCAGTCGAAGGTGTTTTTCTAGTGAGATTTTGTCTTGTTTGGCTCTTCATTTTTAATCCCCAGATTGAATCCCTCTTGTCACACGCTTCAATTCATTATGTCCTCCCGAGGATAGAAATAGGACTGGAATTTTGTGAAAAGCCTAAATCATTTGCTTGTTCCTTGGGTGTCTAGGGCTTCTCTATATGTGCCCAACATGGAGCCTTTGTGGCGTCACAGAGGAATCTAGTCACAGGTCGAGACACAGGAAGGGCTCCTCCCTTCACCCTTGAGTCGGTGCTCTCCCCTTCCTCCTCGGAGAACATATGGGTTTGAAAAGCTGGGAGGGATGAAGGACTTTTTGTCCTCGAGCAGAAGTCTCAGCCAAGACTACACTTTTTTTATAAAGAGCCTTTGCTTTTGCGTTTCTTTATTGATGATAACCTCCCTTTGCCTGCAAAGTAGAGCTTTACAAGGGATACAATGACTGCCCTAATTTAAGACTCCCTAGTGCATTAGGTAACAGAATCACAATAAAAAATAATAGAAAAACCTAACCCATAAGGAACTTCCAAAAATGCTGAAATAAAATCCTCCTAATTAGGTAACACTAATAAAAATAGAAAACCCAACCACCATAAGGAGCTTCCAAAAACACTGGAAATAAAATCAGGGAATAAAATCAAAGCCAAATCTGCCAGCTGCCCTATAATCATGTTTCTGCTTGCCAGTTGGCTGTCCTCTTTGTGAATAAAATCCCTTGCCCACTTCCAAGGCATCCCTCAACGACAGTTATGAGGTTGGAATTATTTCTACAACCTCCATTCATTGTGATAGTATAATCTCTTAAGATATTCAAGTTTGTTGGAAGTACATGGTTTCTTCTGCTGATGCATTGTTTGTAAACTTCTATGCACTTGAGAGAAATTAGAGTTGAGTTTTTTTATCTCTTGTATATTTGAATTGCTGGGAAGTATAAGCACAAACAAGTTACATCAGATCCTCAACTAAATGAACTATATTTACCAAAATTATGCTTGTTGATTTTGTATGCATATACATAGTAGATGGATTTGTTACATAGAACATGTGGTCCATGTACATAAATATTTGACAATTGAATTTTCATATTTGCATACACAACTAAAATTAGGCTCTCACATAAATTCTATTCATATAAAAAAAGTTTATGATAGGCACATGGTTGTGGAATTCAGTTTTTCAAAAGAGTTCTATTAATGGGAATTTGCATGCTGATTATGATGTTAAAGCCTAATACTTCATACTTTTCCAGAAATTGTAGCAAGAGAATAAATAAAAGCTAAAAGATGTGGAACTCATCATGTAGTAGGAATAAGCACATAAAAGGGTGAGAGTCTAAGTTGGATCCGATCAAGTTCAGAATTACCTTTTTTCTAAATTTTATTAACCATGAAATTCTAATAAGACCAGGCTTACACATGTGGGAAAAGGAAGAAGCTTCTTGGATTTATTTCCAATTTTCTCTCTTTCCATAGATTTCACTTCGCTACTTCTTATACCTTTTTAATTGTAGCAGAGTTGGTAGTCTTTGTGACCCATGTGTTTCCTTTGCACTTTTTGATATGTTAGATATAAGTTATTGGGAAAGATATAGGCATTTATAAGACTATGCACTCAAAACCATTCTTGCCTTTTCTTGAGAAAGAAGTGTTTTTACACCTGGTTTGTCTGATTTCATTACTGTTTGCTGCTTAAGGGCATGGATGATATTTCCCTTGTACTATGATAACAGTTTTAGCACTATAATAATAGAAATGAGTGTAGAATTTATTTGCATCACGAAGGTATTATTAAGAATATGAATATTAGTGTGCTTCTTTAGCCTATGAGTTCCATATGTTAGGATCATTAAACCTATACTCTCCTTTTGTCCAACCACTTTAACTTTTAGCCTTTAGGACTGTGTTTCTTTTGCAGTTTTGATCATGATAGTTTGGAAGTTATGGCATTAGTATCCAGCACACTTATTCAATGGAGAATTTGCCGGAACCTTGTTAATTTTATTTCCAACTGTTTACAGGTACATGTCTTGGAGGTTCTGAGCACATGAAGGAAAGTTTTTTTGATTATATGCAAGCTCCCAAATTTTACGACATTAGCATCAGATGCTTCTGCAACTTTAAGGTCTACATTTTGTTCCCTCTTTTTTTGAGTTCCAGCTTCTGTGTTTTTCCATGCGTCAAAGCCTGAGAGGATTTGGCCTCCATTTTATTTTATTTTGCAAATCAAGATTCTGCTAAGAGAGGAGAGGCAATTTGGCCCATCTTCCCTGCCTGTATCTCCACAATCCCACCGACTTAGAATCTACTCTGCAGTGGTCTTTACTCCTGCCTCAACTTTTACTGTCCCTGCAGGCTTGTTTGTTTCCATAGCCTAATTTAGCTGATCTAAAGCTAACAAAACAATAAGACAATGCTTGAGATTGGTCAATCCCAGCTTGACTGGAACTCTGAAGATTCCCCTATACCTTCAAATTGTTATATAGGTGTTGCTTGTGTCTCAAGCTTTCTTACCAAGAATGAAAATGCTTATCTTTGTGGCTATATGGAATATTCCATTGGTTACCCTTAATGCAATTTTTGCTCTTTGTTTTTGATGTAATAACAATTCTTTTCAAATGATTTGGTAACTTTTGTAGTACTCATCTTATTTATGAGTGGAATTACCATAATTTTACTGAGTTGTCACATTCTATTACAGGAGCTCCTAACAAGGCATAAATCCACTGTGGCGGAGTTTCTTTCTAAAAACTATGATTGGGTAAGTGATTTTTTCTTTCTTGTGGTCAACAAATGCATAGTTGAATCTTAGACACTGGCTCTTTAAACAGGGCCAGGAATTTGAAAGTGTTGGTACTGCAGTTCTCAAAGATTAAGGAAAAAAAATTCTTTCTTTCTTTCTTGTGCTACTTCTGCAGTTATACCTTTCTCCATGTTTATGCTATGTGATCACAAGTCTAATTGATGTGAGAATAAAAAACATATGTTTATTCCATGTCCCCAGTTTTTAGTAGTGTAATGTTGCTTGATCACCAATACTAATGCTTTCATCTGCATTTCTTTGGACTTCAGTTTTTGCAGAATTCAACTCAAGCTGTTGTCTTCTCCCAACTATATAACTAGAAGGCAAGCTATCAAGGTAATGACTAGTTCTATTTGAATATCATCTGCATCTTCAGGAAATCCCTGTGGTGTTTGGTTTGGGGATAACAAGGTTATCCTCGGTTACCCCCAAATCTTCACCCAAACACCAAAATGAGGTTAAAGTTTTTTTTAGACAATATTCTATTAATAAATTAAAATAATATGAATTAATATGTATCTAAACCAGTAACAAACATATCAAATCCATTAATTAAATTATTTTTAATTTAATTTAATTTAATTAATTTTATTAGTATTACTTTATGTCAAATTTTTGTTTCAACATAGCTTAAAAGTTTTCCTCCAAAATTAATTCAAATATCCAAAACACCAAACCCTCCATAGACCCCATTTATCCTCACAAAGCTGCTCATCTATTCTCTACTTCCTAACTTCATTTTTGGAAGTTGTATTTTTATACTTTTGATTAGTGAAATAAAGTCTATAAATCCAGAATGCACCCAAAAGTCATTTGTTGCCATTATTTAGATTGTGATTATTAATTAATTCCCTCCTTTCAGGCTCAATATGTTTCCTTAATATTGCTTGAAACTTTGTCTTCAGGAGGGATATATCTGTACTTATTAACTGTCAATTTTATAAAGTGATTCATGCATTGACTCTTTGTGTGTTTCTTCAGCTTTTGGGAGATATGCTGTTGGATCGATCAAATTCTGGAGTTATGACATCTATATGTTAGCTCCAAGGATAACTTGATGATTCTAATGAATCTTCTCAGGGTATGAATGGCTTCTTTATCTCGATGATTGTTATCTTTTTTAGTGCATGTTTAAGAAGTGATCTATGAAATTTCAAGCTACTCTTTTCCCCTAACTGTAGTTTGCTTTGTTTGTTTACATCATATTTTCCAGTACTTGTTTTGCTGCCCACATTATTGCTTAGGCACATTCCCAAATATCAAAAACCAACCAAACAAAGGAACATGCTTAGAAGACATGTATTGTATGAAGATTTTCTGTATTCTCAGAATCTGAATGGTATCATGTCTTTACAAATTGCAGGGAATCAAGTAAGAATATCCAAATAGAGGCATTTCATGTCTTCAAGGTACAATAATTTCAATTATTATGCTTGTGCCTCTATACTCTTTGCTCTTTTAGTCTTACAAAGGTTTGCTTTTCTATACTGTATGCAGTTATTTGCTGCGAATCAGAATAAAACCAGCTGAGATTGTGAGCATATTAGTTACAAACAGGAGCAAACTACTTCGATTCTTCAGTAACTTCAAGTTGGAAAAGGTAGGAGAAAATGCTCTGGTTAACAATTGAGCTCTCTTTTATTCTGTTATAATTTTCTTTATAAATGCAAGTATGTGCAAATAGTCTTAATTCTTTTATCTTTGACAATTACCAACAACAAATAATCTTCTTTTTTTTCTTTTTATACGCATCTTTAATATTCAATATCTAATATACTCATGTTCGGATGAATTCTTCAATGTTTACAAAAAAAATGATGGGATATTAATTCTTCTCACTTGATTTAAATCTGCAACTTCACAGCAATGTTAGAGCATAAAATATCTGAGTTATAATTTTGATGGTTCTATTTTAACAGAGGATGAACAGTTTGAAGCCGACAAAGCCCAAGTTGTCAAAGAGATTGCCGCTTTATAACCTGGAGATCGTATGGAGACTAGTTGGTCCAATCTCTATTCCGTTCCTTATGTAATTTGTAAATTAATGAGGATGTTGTGGGCCCCTTTATCTCTGAATTTTATGGTATCGTGGATCATTATATCTGCTGAAATGCCTGTCCTAAAAAACATCCAATAATCTGAAGATGGTGGTTTTCCTTGCTTTTATGTTTATTTTGATTATATTCAACTGAACAAACTAGTCGTATCAATTTAGTTATGTAAATGATTGTTTATTAGACAGCCATGTTCTGTTGAAAATAAAGAACTTATTTATGTGTGGGAAATGCATACTGAGGTTTTCATTTGATGAGCTCTACCTGTGATTAATAGGGTTGTCTCATACAAATTTTTTCTTTCAGTTTTTTTTCTTCTATTAAAAGAGGCATCCAAGTGGAGATTTAAGTGGTGGATTAGAATGATCCAGGAACAGGAGCCTTGGCATAATGGTAAAGTTGTCGCCATATGATTTAAAAGCCTCTTGAAAAAAAAAAAAAAAAAACGTAAGATTGTGTAGAATCAGA
The DNA here is from genome assembly GCA_026586065.1 of Dioscorea zingiberensis. Classification (NCBI taxonomy): domain Eukaryota; kingdom Viridiplantae; phylum Streptophyta; class Magnoliopsida; order Dioscoreales; family Dioscoreaceae; genus Dioscorea; species Dioscorea zingiberensis. The sequence continues at coordinate 275,010 of JAGGNH010000067.1, read as the reverse complement.
TCCAAGTGATCCGATCCTTTTATGGACCATGCGTATAGCAAGAGTGTTGTAGCATCAGGCTGCTTTTTTAAGAATGATCTGAGAATGATGTCGTTGCTTATATACAAACTTCAAATTTCATTAGAAATATAATTTACTTTTACTCCCCACCTCTTCTCCCTGTAATTATTTTTAATGAACAAAGACTTTATTTGTTTCCCTGAAAAATTTGAAGCTGACTTCCGATGATACGAGTATATTTACAAATAACAATAATTATGTATATATTGTGTGGCTTTTACATACATAACTGTTCATTTTTGTCCTGATACAAATGTTAGGTTTCCTATATTAATTATTTAGAATGTCTTTTGCATCCCCCCACCCGAAAAAAAAAAAAAAAACAATAAATCGACCAAATAAATATGCCCCTACTATTCTTTAATGTCCACCCACCAATCATGACAAGTTGCAAGAAAGAGAGTTGTTGGGCTATAAAATTGTCTTATCCCTATTACATACTTAAAAAAATATTTTAGTTAATTTTAAATGTTGAAATGCAAATAAAAATATTTTCAGGATATATAGACATAATTTCAAATATATCACTTTCTTACACAATAAAAACTATTTTCTGGGATGTGCAAAAAAAAACCATTTATTTTACTTCCCTCTTTTAATCACATCTTTCATAGACCCATTCTTTTCTATTGAAAATTCCCCAATCTTCAACTCCCCAACTGGATCTAAAATTACTGATTTCAATAGAGGGTAATATTTCCATAGCCTGTACTTCTTATCAAATTATTTTGGAAAGTTTTTAAAATTGATATTAAATTAATGGGTTTATATAGTTTATAACAAATAAAAAAATAAAAAAGACAATGTGACAAGAATATTTTGGTAAATTCAAGTTATAGTAATGGGAGAGGCTTACAATGTTGAATGGAAGGGCATGTCACAGATGAGGTCATGATAACTTCACCCTTAGAGGGTCCATCCAAGCTTTGTTAATTTCAATAACATATTTAATTGCAAACATCCAAATAATTGGGACCAAGTCCAAATGGAGCAGTTTGGACAAATGAATTAGTTTAATGCTCAATGACAACCATTTGCATTGCAGCACATCACATCTCATGGTTGTTGGTTCTTGACCAAGCTAACACATAGCTACATCTTGTATGGTTGTGCCAAAATAGATACTTAATAATTCCAACATCAAATTGCATCTCAATTCAACAGAAAAATCCAGTTTGATTGGAAGTATTCAGACGATCCTATATTTCGAAGTCAGCGGTGTAACTATTGCAAAAGAGTCATTTGCAAACCAAACAAGATGAAAATAATGTCAATCAAACTGAAAATGTCACAAACAAAGCCAATAAAATGGATGAAATAAAAATACAGTGGATTGATCGATCATACATGGCAAAAGAGAAAAACCGCTCTAATTCTACAGAAGAAGTAAAGGTAGTACAAGCATATCTGCGCCTAATCCACAGTAAAACTAACTCTAAGAAAAGAATAGAACGCATGATATACGACAACCGTGTGTATGTGTCTCTCTCTAAAAGTAAGGGTATATCGAACACTGACCTGCAAACACACCCTATATATAAATGAATTTGATGCTCAAACTCCCCTGATGCTGCATTCCTCCATAGCCGTTCAAAACCATTAGCACCACGGTGAGACTTATCTTCAGTGAGTCTCGGCTCTTCCTCTTTAGAACTATAGCCCATGTGACAACCTCCAAGATTAATGCAATACCTCCAAGTGTTGCGATGATGGTAATGTACGCTGTTTTCCAACCATCACCCGGGTTTAAGATATCAAAGCCTTTGAAGATGTTGACACAGCTCAAAGTTATGACGCAGTATCCCACTGCATGGTGATATATATTCCAGTATAAGCGGTATTTGTGGTCTTTCTTGGGCCTCAGGAGCAAAAGCAAACACCTACACAACCACAATGTTCATGAATTGAGATAATGGTGTGAAGAAAGAAAATTGAGGTTTAACATGAAAATATGAGATACCTGAAGGGTGGCTAGGCAGAAGAGAGCGATTCCAATGTTCCGGTGTTTTGTGGTATGTAATTCCAGGAGATTCGCTTCCAAGTTTAAGACCAGTGCCCCATCCAGCAACTCCGACAATATATGCTGAGAGTTGACAAGCAACATGGAGATAAAACCAAAGCGGGATCTGCAAAACCTTCATGTATCTTGCTGTGATGGCTCCAATAGGCATCAAGACACCCCCAACTCACTGCATTCAACACACCATGGGTCTGCAGTCCAGTAAAAGCATGGAAAGTAGAGGAGCAAAGTTAGAATATTGGCATGTTGATCAAGAAGAATGGAAATTAGTGATATATATTTACATTAAGCAAGAAGGACTAACAAAGTTACAGGGTTGACATAATAATCCAAGAGATAGTTTCCACTTACAAATTTTTTTTTTTTTGAATAAGGGGATAAACCCCACCCAACCCGTGATAGACACTCCAGCAGTGAAGGACCATCACGGCCGCTAAGCTACTAATGTTGGACCCACTGACTGTATTCGTATAGGACGACTCCACCATTACGCTGAGGATTAACCCGGGTTCTACTACCTGACGCTGGAAGTGACCTTTCACGCATTAGACCTCGGCCTTTGGCAGTTTCCACTTACAAATTAAATGATGAAAAGTAAAATTATTGTCAGATATTTGCAAAACTAATTAATTTGTTTTTTTCTTAAGAAAAAAATAGAATAGTCAGCATGAAAATTTAAGAGAAGTAGAAGTTAGAAGCATGGTTCTAATATTAGCATAAAAAATCTCTACAGATGAAGTCAGAAATAGATGACCATCATCTGTATGTCATGAAAACTATGAAAATTAAGTTTGTAATTGAAACATGACTGCGACTTCATAGTTGAGCTCGCCAATAAATCTCCTCCAGAAAAAACAGCCAATCAACATCAGAAAGATACCAAATTCTTTCAAAGCAATCAACTTGGGAAATGGAAACATGATGCTGATTTTTGAAAGAAAATTATTAAACTCTGAAGAAGAAATTCCAAAAAATTCAATGAAAATTCACCCAAAGGAAAGAAATCATCAGATCACTCTCAACATCTAGTTATGAGTAAATCATGAGAGGTTAATAATAGAACACAGAGGGATCACATAAAAATCAAAGAAAAAATTCCACTGATTTCTAAAATAAGTAAATCCAATCCCACAAAACAAACTGAAATTTATCAAGATCTCGTCTAGCAAAACAACAAACACCTAGAGAGCATAAATCCAATTCCACAAAAACACAAGCTTGAATTCACTAAAAACCAGAAAACAAGCACATCTAAAGGATAGAATAGCTTACATTCTTGCGTCGCTGTCTCGAGTTGCTGCCGCCCCCACTGACGGAGCCGGACAGCAAATCAATGCTCCCCGAAGACTTGATATTATCGCCGGTCGTGGAGTGCTGTGACGGCGACCCATTACTCAACGGCCCCGCCTGCCAAACCTGGTTCACAGTGGTGCGATTCCCAGGAAGCTCCAGCGTGGCGAAGATAGTCATCACCCCATTCGACAACTCCCCCGACTTGCTATACACTTTGAAGCTCAAGTTGCCGTCTTTCACATCGGGAGTGAGGGTAGAGATGGCGGTCGGGTAGACACGAACAACGCCATCCGATCCGGAGAAGGCGAACAGCGCCTGCGCGCCCATCATGCCCTGTCCCGTCGGATTGAGCGCCCATGCGACCCAGCCGTTGGACGAGATGGGCGCGCGGTAGGCAACGTCGATGGTGGCGTTGTCCGGGTGGTAGTTCCAGTGGACGGCGGCGCCGAGGTACTGCAGGGTGTTGCAGGAGGAGAAGAGGCGGTTGCTGGAGAAGGTGTCGGAGAGGCAGGTCTGGGCTAGAGATGGTCTGAATCCGGCGAGAAGTATGGGAAGGAGGAAGAGTGGGATCATGGAGACGGCCATGGATGGGCAAAGGGGGGAGCTTTGATGGATTGGGTGGAGAAAGGTAGGATTTTTAAGGAGGGAGGAGGGTCGAAGAAGAAGAAGACCAAGTCGTGGCAGTAGGCCAGTAAGGGGGAGTTGTTATAGTGTTGAGGAGGAGTTGGGGTTGTTGACTGGTGGACATTGGATTGGAAGCTTCCCTTATTTATAATAATAATAATTATTATTATTATTGACAATTGTCCCAATATTCTATTTGTTTAATTATTTTTGGAAATTTGTGATTTTTTAATGAAAATAAATAAATAAATAAAAATAAAATAAGATTTCAAAATGTTTTTTTTTTCTTTCTAAATATGTATATTTTATGTTCTCCAAAATTAATATCTTTATTTTTGGGTACATTTTTTTGGGGAGGGACCTTCTCGAGATGGAGAGGTGTGTCAAAGGCATGGCGCCTTCAAGTAATGAGATCTTCGACTTTTCACCGCTGGCGTGACAGATGTAGGGATTCAACCCAAACCGCTTCATTCCCATTTATTTAAAAACTGAGACTTGAAATACAGGAAGCACGCTTCACAAAAGCGAATTACTAATATCTGCACTCCAAGATACCACTGTAATTAAATTGGTCCTTTGGTATAATTTGACTATGGTATGTAGTCAATCCATATGTCCTGATTGTATGGTAGCATATTCCAAATATTTAGGTGTCTATTTCCTAGATATAATCTTTATATTTTATTTTTTGTATTTTTATTTATTTTTGTCAACTAGACATTTCTTTTAGCAATGCTAAACAAGTTTCACGATTCGGTTTTACGAATCAAATCAGACGTTCAATTTTCCTTGGGAACACCACCATCCCAAGCAAAGTTGAAGGTCCCGATTTGGTGATTCATGAAACCAAATCAAGAAAGCCATTCGGTTTCCTATTTATACAGCTCATGCGTCCATGAGGCCCAAACTGTTTGTGATGGTGTTCATTTGTGTGAAGAATTTTCAATGACTACCAATTGTCATGTCCAATAATACATGGCACCAGGCCAAAGACCCGCGGGTCGAGCGGCAAGGGTCTTCCACTCCCAGGACGAGAACCACGGTTCGAATCCTGGGAGACGGAGTGAAAATGGGGTGGTGAGAGATAGTCACGGGCTAAGGGGCCGGCCTCTGCATAGCCGAAATTTGAGCCGGGTGGGCGAGCCCTATGATAATCCTCTCCTCCTACCCATCCCACCCTGCTTAGAATGAGGTTTATCCCCTTTATCCAAAAAAAATAAAAAATAAAAAAATAATACATGGCACCAGAAAAATTAAAATTATTGTTGAAGTTAACAGTTGGGTGTAATTTATTACATATACGAGGATATTCATATATGTACCCTGAGGAAAAAAAAATATTTATGATTTCATTCTTGGTAAGAGTTGAAATTATATATACCAAGAATTCTTGTTTTATGTAATACTAAATAAATGAATAAGGATTATCCACGTATTTTTTTTAAAAAAAATCTTGTTTTATAGGTGTCGACATCAAAATCCAAAAAAAGAATTTATAAGAAAAATAAGTTTTTATCGACCATCTTTATACCTCCATATTTCTCTTTTTATGGAGCGTCATAAAAGAAGAGATCATAGAGCTCTTTAGGGGCCTCTACGGAGGCAAAAGCAAACTTGGAAAGGATCAATTGGGCATTTATCACACTAATCCCAAAAGAAGCGACCTACAATGATCCTCAGACATGCACCAATTAGTTTCTTTGAGCTGCTCCATGAAGATTGTCACGAAGTTACTTACGAACAGACTCAGAACGGTAATCAATGACCTAGTAGACCAATTGTAAAATCCATGATTTTAGCTTGAAATAAAGGGTTTAATATTTTCCAAAAATTTATTAGTAATTTTTAAATCTTGCCCAAAAGGGTAATTTGGGGAAAATTGAGGGGGGCATTTATAAAACGCCAAGTGAAAATCATGCTTGATGTATATTAGAAAGGTGAACGGCTGTGATCACTTGATCATGGAGTAATCAGATCACGAAGAGGCGATCCAGCGGTCCACACCAAAGAATGCAGAGCAGATGCGAAGCTGGGCCTCACGCGTCGCGGACACTTCCTAGCCCGGCCATCTAAGAGATCGGATCAAGATTGAGGCGGTGGAGAGGGATCTCGGCCCTCATCTACATTTCTCTGCTAGCAGATACAACTGGACCATCCATCGGGATGGACCGCTTTGATCCGAGGGGCTGGGAGGCGTGTAGGCGACCTGCCGTCCTCCTCCTCCGTGAGAGGCGCAAGGCCATTCTTACTCAAAGCTGCGTGCATGTGATTGCTTGTAGGAAAGGAAGGAGGGAAGGGTGATTGGTACGGGATCTCCTCGCCCGGCTAGAAGCGATCTCGTCCGAAGAGCTTATAAAGGGAGCCAAGCTCGACCACGGGAGCACAACCAACCCCTTCCCGGCCGTGAGAAGCGAAATGAGAGATTGAGGGAGAGAAGCGGGCGGAGTCGCCTTCGCAAAGAACGCATCGTGGGTCAGGAACAGAGGAGAAGAGATCGTCACCTCCCTACCCTTCTCCGACGCGCGGGAAGATCTCGCGAGTGCGCCACCGCCGTCTCCGGTAAGCTCTGAATTCCCTTCATCCTACTCTCCAGTTAAGCATGCATAGTAGACGGTAGCTAGGTGGACAAACGTCGGGAAGCCTCGAACCTGCCTTGCCAACCTCCGTCGTGAAGCTGTGCGCCGGTGGGGAGGAAGCTCAGGACGTCACCATGCGCCGGTGAAACAGAGGGAGAAAATGGAGCTGGGGCCTCGGAGCTGAGACCCTGGCCACGGGCCGTCTGGAACCTCGCCGGTGACGAACAGACGGGCACGGTAGCTACACATGGTGGCAGGCGTGGTTCAACTCCGACGATGTCTCGGCCTGAGAAAGGACAGAGAGGCGGGAGAGAAGAGAAGAGAGAAGAGAGAAGAGAGAGATAAATAGGATTTAATAGTTAATGATTAACTAAATTAAAAGATAAAATTTAAATTAAATTTGGATTTATAAAAAGGTTGGATAAATTCGTTGATTTAGAATTTTAATTAAATAAATTTATTAATAGATGCATTGTTCTGGTTGGGTGTAAATTTTAAACTGAATTAATTAAGTTAGTTAATCAATTAATTGAGATTAATTGATTAAAGCTTAAATAAAACTATGGTTTAATTATTTAATTGTGGATAATTAGAGGATTAGTTGCCTAATCAAAAAGAAACTATGGGTGGATTAACTAGATTTGATTGATAAATTTAATCAAATTTAAAAAAAAGTGGGATCAAGTGTGATGGAGAATAATCAAATTAATCGGATTAGTTAATTAACTAAATTAACTAATGTCTACTTGGTTGGGTAACTAACTAATGAATAATTAATTAATTGGGAAATTAATTAATTAATTGGTTTGAGCCAACTAGCTAAACTAAGCAGTCTGAATCCAACCAATCTATGGATGAGTCCGGGGCTAGTGAGTTGGTTAATGGATGGTCATTTAGGAGATTAGTAATTAGTTAATTTGTTAACTAATTAAGGGATCAGTTTAATAATCAATTAGTAGATTAATTAACTTGATTAGTTAGTTAAGTGGCTAATTGAAATAAAAGAGAAGGTGAATTGATTTAATAAATTAATAAGTTGAGTTGGCTAAAAGATGAGCTCAAGGATGGTCCGGATCAATTCCAAAGGGATTGAATCAAGGTGGACTGACAAGTAAACGCGAGAGAAGGCCCACAAGTCGGACTTGGGCCCATTAGAGCATGCATAGTAGATGCTATATTCATAGATAAGTACCTTGTTGAAATGAGATTTGTCTTTATCAGATTTTGACTTGGATGCGCCGAGAAGTCCCGTGGAGCACGAGACTTTGCGATTTTAGGTAAGTACTTCGGCCTAGTACCTTTACTCTTTGATGAGTATTCTTGACCTTGTTATTGCATGTTGAGCATGCCTTGTTCCTCCCTTCAGGGATTTTATTTTTATGTCTTTGTTGTGACATAATATTTTTCTTACATGCTTCCATGAATTTTTGTTGAATTCCATATATAGCATGTTTGATTTGTTTTGGGGATGTTGGGATCCCTACTTGTACTGTTCTTCGTCCCGGATTGATGGAAGCGGGTGAGCTCCAGATTTTTCATGCAGAGCGTTAAGGGGATCTGGGACACCACGCGTTCCAAGACTCCTAGCCGTGAGGGAGAGTGTTACGGATGTCCTTGCCACAATTACTGGTCGATCACCCACCATGTCGACATGAGAGATAGGTGGCGCATCGACATACCTAATCTGAGGGCCAGTAGCTAACGGATGGTCGCTTTTCTCAAAGAGTTATGATGGTAATCGACCGGGGAGACGATTGAGAAACTTCCATTGGAACTCTTAGCTAGGAGTCACGATCTTGTTGTTTTATTGTGATAGACTCCTAGGGCTTGTTTTTGAGGGGCGTGCCGAGTTTGCTGATATATTCATGTCTCATTTGATATCATATTTTCTTGAACCCCATGAGAGTACTTTAATGAGCTTTCCATTCAAAGCTCATGCACTTGTTTTCTCCTCGCTTACAGATCCCGAGGCGTAGGACACTAGTACGCAGGAGTAAATGGATCGCGTGGCCTGTGATTTGCAGAGGTCCGAGGACCTTGTCTACCTTTTGTTTTGAGTGAGATATTATGTTTTGTAGGTCCCTTTAGGGCCTGATATTTGTAGGGTACCTGAACCCTTGTTATTTATTTCCGCTGAAACTCTGTTTATTTTGAATAAATTAAGTTGTTATTTTGCATTATCTGCTTACACACTTAGGCCTTGTATCCGGGTGGGGCCCGTCTCTACTCGGCTACGGCCGGTCTGCACACGTGCCCGAGGTCCCGGGATCGGGTCGGGGCGTTACACCAATCACAGACAGAATTCATTAAAGGTCGATGTATACAGGATAACATCGTTGCTGCAGAAGAACTAATCCACCTGATGAAGCACAAGAGAAGCAATGGCACCTTATTCAATTAAAGTATATTTTGAAAAAACTTTTGACATAGTTGATTGAGAATTTCTACTGGATATTCTACAAGCAAGAGGGTTTGGCCCACGGTGGATTACTTGGATCCAAACCATACTTAGATTGTCCAAGGCAAAGCTTCTCCCCAACGGCCGACCGAAGAGATACATATGACACCAAAAGGGCCTACAACAAGGCGACCCACTTTCACCACTACTCTTTGTACTAGTAACTAATGTTTTCACCACCATAATGAGAAATGCCATGCAGGCGAACCTATTCAGAGGTGTACGGTATGATAATACTGAAGATGAAGAAATCTCTATACTCCAATATATGGATGACCTGCTCATCCTCAGACCAAGAGAATTACAACACTTTAGAACACTGAAATTGATTTTCCATTTGTACAAAGGGTTATCAGGGTTCCGAATAAATTACCATAAAAGCGTCATGATCCCTATCAAGACACTCAACTACACACCCCAAGACCTCGAACAGACAATGGGATGCAAAATGGGAGCGTTACCCATTAGATACCTGGGCCTCCCACTGTCAGGATTTAAGCCAAGGAAAGAGGATTGCAGGATCATCATTGAGAGAATCAAGGCTAGACTGTCCATGTGGTAAGGGAAGCTGTTATCTCTTGGGGGAAGATTAAAAAACAATGCTTCCTTGGTCGTGTGGAACATGGATGAGCATTATGTCATTCCTACAAGTAATCTGACTGGAAGAAGTGTTATATGAGGACTTCTAGATCAAATCAAAGTAGGGCTCAACCCCCTACAAGGCTTTTAGTTCACAACTCCGTGAGCTTTTTTGTTCACTCTTGAAATACTGAAGGTCGCCAACGAAGTCAAATCAAAGTAGTCGCCCGTCGAGGCAAGCCCTACGGAAGTATCAAACCTTTAAGCGAGAGGGTGATTTGTTGATCACCTTGCTCAATTCCGTAATAACGACAATACCAAACTACTGGTTCTCAATATATTGAATGCCTGAGTCAAATCGACCAGCTATGACGGGACTTCCTATGGAAGAATGCAGAGAAAGAGGCTAAAGCTTACAGATTGGTCAGCTCGGAAAGATTATGTAGGCCTAAGGAACAAGGTGGGTGGGGCATTATACACCTCCGTAGCTTCAACAAAGCCATGTTTGCTAAATGGTGGTGGCGATTACTACGTGACAAAATTTGGAATCTATCGCTAAATTATAAAAAATTAATACTTCAGAGGCAGAAACTTCAACCCATTCTCGAGGACGTCGGTTGAGCCTCCTTCTTTTGGAAAGGCGCCTCACTTCAACCAGACATGTTATTGCATAACATGGAAGCCAATGCTGGATTAGGGAGCTCCATCTACTTTTGGTCGGACAATTGGATGAACGAACACGCTCCCAGAAATGTATTCCCTTCTTTGTTCGAAATGGCTCAAGATTGCAGTTTCACAGTGTAGGAAGCGAGATCACAAATGGCCATAGGGACCTCCATCGTACAAGAGGGGCCTCTTCACGAGGAAGGACTGGCTGAGCTGGAACATCTTGTTGTAGCATTACAAGAACACCAGGTTAATGGGCAGGATATGAGAAGATGGAAGCTAATCACTCACGGCAATTTTACAGTACATTCATACTATCAATTCCTAATGGATGGTGGCACCAGATAAAAATGAGTGAAATTCGAAGCGTTGACCCTACCCAACCAAGGTCAAGGCCTTCTTCTGGCTCGCGCTGGACAACACGATCCTCACCTTAGATAATCAAAGGAAGCGCGGATGGAGCAGGACCAAAACTACATGCTATTTATGTGAGGAAGAAGAGGAAACAGTAGAACACCTAATCCTCCAATGCCAATATTCCAAAAGGATATGGCAACACTTTGCACAAATTTCTTTTCAATAAGTAATCAGCCCTAACGAAGTACAAGACTTGTGGGGAAGAACCGCGACCACAAACCTACTCCCAAGCCGAAGTTCGAATGGGATAGCACCTCTAACCTTGGCCATCACGGGCCGTGTGGATGGAACGTAACGGGGAGATATTTTGGGACAAACAACGTGTTTGCACAAAAACAATCGGTGATATTAATTTCCTAACACTGTCTTGGTTTGATGCAACTCATACGTCTAAACGGCTGAAATTAGTTACAATGGAGTTCATTGTGAAGAGGAGTCTCGCTTTCACAAGAGAGGAGGAACCGCAGAGTTTAACAGGGGGTGATTTCGAAGACACACAGGCAGGAGGAGACCTGATACTTACCCCAGGGGGGACTCAGACGATACTGGAGCATAAATCCAGACTCCTATCAAGGGGCATAAAGCCCCTAATGCATCGAATCCTTCAATGGATCTACCTATGTAACTGTCAATCTTATTCAATAAAATAATGTGGTTTATCCACTTTTATAATAAAAAAAAAGCAAGATGGAAAATCTATTTTAAAATTATGGAAATATAAAGAGATAATTAAAAATTTTGGATATTAAATGGTATTTCAAGAAAACACAAAATTCTGCTTAAAGATCATAATTATTTGTTGAGTTTTTTACTTGTCATTTCTTAAAAAACAGTGAAATCATTTCTCATCCCCTCATTTTTTTTAATAATACCTCATAATTTTTTATTTTATTTTATTCTAGTCACCTCTTAAATTAGTTCTCCTAACCAAAGGTCTTGAATTTTTTTTAAATCATTTAAAATATCAAATAAAAGATAAAAATATCCTTTTTTTCATAATTGATATTTATTTATAACTAATAAGCAATTAAGAATATTTTGAAAATGGTCATAAGTAAATTATGATTTTATTAAAAGGGTTACAAGTAAATTTATATTTAATTTATAAAAAAATGGGATTAACTTATATTTTTATTTAATTTATAATGACCTACATTAAAAAATAAAAATATATATTTGTAAGATATTCAAAACAAAAAAAATTTGGATTTTCATTAAAAAAATATGTAAAATAAATCAGAAAATAAAATTGAGTACATATTATACCTTTGAATTGCTAAATTATTTACTTAATTGCTAAATTACTTACTTGAGAGTGTGAGAAAGAATGCATTGAAAAGAATATAATATATCAAAATATCAAAAGAGTCATTGTCTATATATATATATATATATAGGGATGTGTTATTATCTGTAAATTTGGATCATTTATCACAGATCCGATCATCATCTATTTCGGCTCTTGGAGCATGTTTGAAGGATTTCCATCCATATGGATAGGAAGATCATTAAAAAATAAGCTAGTATGTCCATTTTCATATCATTTGGTGACCGTTTGGTCCTCCCACTTAATAGTTGAAATTTTGAACCGTTAAAATTTTTTTAAAATAAGAACCGTTAAGTGGAAGAACCAAACGGTCACCAAATTATACTTAAAATGACACGCTTAAATTTTATTTTTCAAAATGACCTTCCATCTGTATGGTTGGAAATCCTTCAAACATGCTTCAAGTGCCGAAATGAAAAGCGACCTCATTTGCATAAGTTAAGGCCGGCCGCACGGTAACACTCCCATATATATATATATATATAGATCTGAGATTTTAAATCCAAGCTAGGTTAAAACATAAGAGTTTGGTTTAGAAATAATAAGTAAAATAAATATAAAATAAGAGATTATTATGTATTATTAAAAAATGAGGGGGTGATGAGTGATTTAACTATTTTTAAGGTGACAACTAAAAAACTATTATTTATTTACCACCACAAATATATAATCTTTGAAGTTTTTTTTGGGTACATTAAGAGCTATTCAAAGTAGCTATTCAAAATAACAGCATTGTTGAATACAACTTAAAACATAAAACTTTAGTCTCTTATACTCCATCATCTAATCTGGAACAGATCTGTCATTAGTCTCTTATAATCTTTGAAGTTAAGATGTGGTTTTAGATATTTAAAAACAATAATAATAATTTTGTCTCTCTTTCTTTTCATACCAAAAATAATCATTCAAAAAAAAAGTTTTAACTTTAAAAATAATAAAAATTAATTTCATACTCTAATATCTCAATATTGATTCATTCTTTTTGTTGTCTAGTCCACAAGTCAAGGATAGATTTGGGTTCTGATGATCATATAACAAGTAAAGTAGGTGTTGGCAGGTGTCCTTTTGAAATTTTCTGATTTGGCATCTTGGCTTTGCTTGCTTGTTCTTCTTTCTACTTCCTCTATTTTTTGCTTTTATTTTTTTTTATCTTTTCCATCTTCCTACTCCCTTTCTTCCAAACCTAACTTGGTAAGCTACCATCATTGTCCAATCTTATATATATAAGATTTTTTTTTAAATTTTTGACTAAGATGACAAGCGGCCCACAAGGGATGTTAAAGATGGGGATCAAGCACAATACATTTCGATGCCGCAGATTACCGGGTCGAGTTCTTCTTACCGTGAGGCCGGAGCACTCTTAACAAATCAACCTGGTACCAATAGACCATCATGATCATTGGTATATATATAAGATCTATAAAATTTATTCTATATAATTTTTTTTTAAGAGTTATGTTTCTATATAATTTTTTAGTGTGTGTATTCAATAGGGTTGGTTGAAGTAATTAACTCATTCAATTTATATGATCAAAATATACCAACTATATAAATTTTATGACCAAACCGATCTAATTAAACTATTAATTACTACTTGAATCGACTAGAAAAATTATTTGTTTTGTTGTTTGGTTTTGTTGTTTGGGTAGGTTACTTAGTTACTACATAAATAAAAATATGGAATTTAAACATAGTTATTAAAATAACTTTACATAAATATTCAGATATAAAATCCACATATTTGGTTTACATTTTATTTCATTTAATATTAATAATATCAAAATAATAAAAAATGCAATTAAAATAACAAAACTTTTCATGGGGCACCAACAAGGTGCACAAGACGCAATGGCAAGTATAGGAATTTACTACAATAGTCATATGGATGGAGAGAAAAATGTGGTGTTTTTAAGAAAAAATTTTGTATGTATTTCTCTTATTATTTTAGTTTAATGTAGCACATTCATCATGGAAGTCAAAACTAGAAACGATATATAATCCGGTGAAAATGAGCTTTCATCTCACACTCCACACCTCTTCACAAAACCTTGACGGCGACGAGGCCCCTACAGACACTTAGGCATTAAAGGGAGGGACACAACTGATGCTCGCCTGGTAGTTACTGATTTTATTGTCATATCTTTTGTTACATAAAATATTAAATGTATTGAACTTTCTAAACTACTATAAAGTTTGATTTATTAATTTTAAAAAAAATATATGAATATAAATCTTTGAAAGCAATAAACTAATAATACTCTTTGGAGTCTGGACAATGGGAAGGAAATGTGGTCAAACCCAACCAAGTTGATTATTGGTTTGTAGTACGTATTGTACGGCGGGAACGCGCTCCGTGCCGGTGAATGTTTGGTTTTCCCCCATTATTTTATTTTTATATTATTTTTAGGTGGGGTTCGATTCAATTGTTCAAATAATGTGTTTAAAATTTAAATGAGGGATTGAAAAGTTGTATTAAAGAATAATTAGGGTTGCCAAATCAAAAGGATTGAAAGTAATATTAAAATTGGGAGCAATTGAATGTGGGGAGATGAATCAACTAATGTAATAAAGTAGATGCATGAATTCAAATTGGTTTGTCAAACATTTAATGAGAATTTTTCTTAGGGGGTTTGGTATGAATTCATCTTCTAATTTGTCCATTATTAAATTATATATTTCTATTGAGTGGTTTGTATTTGTTTAATTTAATTTAAATTTTTAAGACCTATGTTGTAGCTCAAGACAAATATCATTAACATGAAAGAGGAAAGATATATTAAAATTTGGATTATTATAAATTTTAATGTTTCTCTCAATAATAAAATTGTTTTGAAAATATCTTCAACCTACCGCATGGAAAATTAACAGCATTAGATAATTGCTTTATTTAGAGTGGTACAAATTTCTTTTTCTATTTTTTAATCAGTGGTATTGCTCATGAATTGATTCATGAAATATTATTAACCCAAAAAAAAAATGCAAGCCCAAAACCCTAACATTATAAGAGTTAATGTTACAATCAATTATCAAGTTACTATACTTGATTAATTAATGAACATGATTTATTTATTTTTTTTAAAAAAAAATTAAGGGTACAAATTCACATGGGAGGAGTTAGCACAACACTCTTTACGGGCGGGTTCGAAGACACCCAAAACTAATGAAAGACTAGACTCAAGGGACTTATTATTCATGATTTATTCCACCCGAAGATCTTATCTATGTTTCCATTTATCAATGCATAAATAAAATAAATATGGTTTATGTATTTTAATTAAAAAATTTTATTCTAATATTATTGTTGGATGAGTTCAAAATAATAGTTTTGTTTTTTATTTTCTTTAATTATTCTGATGATATGCCATATCATCCGTTTTTAAAAAATTATAAAAAATAAACTATTTGATTAACATAGAAATCATGGACAGGTCATGAACATGTCAAATATCATGTGATCAAAAATATATTTTAATAATCAACGACCTCGTGATCTATTGGTATCGGGTCTCTTGTATAGAAGGTAGATGGTTGGGAATAATTCAAGGTCGAACCTCCACGACCACAAAGTGAGGGTGTTCGTCTAGGGAGCCACGCTGTCGCCCCTAACTTCCACACAGTGCGCTTGTTGTTTTTGTAATATATATATATATATATATATATATATATATATATATATATTTGTGTCATCTCATCCCATTAAAAATTAAACTCATTGAATTTTTTGCCTTTATAAAAAATGAGTTACTATAGCAACTTTCACAAAAAAAAAAGTTGGTTATCATGCTTTTACTCAGAGATGAAAAGTTTGGGGTTTAAATCATATCTAAAACATTACAAAGTGATTTGTTTATATTTATAAAAAACTAAATAAATAAAAGGAGTTACTTTAATGTAACTATTTGAGAGAAGACAAAGTTGAAGCTATGCAAATATTTCAATATGTTGGCTTGTGATAAGAACTCTTCATTTCTCACATTCAACTTCACCTACTCAAGTTCCAAAGTTCAAACTTTATTTTCAATCTTCTCCAGGTGTGAATAGATAAAGTCCAACATGATCAAGCAGTGTTGTTGTTATTGTTGTATTTTTTTAATAGTTTGTTAGTCAAAACATTTTAAATAGATAATATTTTATATATTAAATATCTTAGGAAAAATTATGTATGTATTTCTAAGAAGTGTGTTGTTACAAATTAGCCCATAAAAATTGTTTTCATGTGTATACTCTTGCAAAACACTAACATTTGCATATATACCTATTTATTTTATAATCAACTATATTTTTCCTAAACACTATTTTATCATATTTTTACTATATATATCGGTGATTTGTAAGAGTTATAGACACAATTATAATTTTTAATGAGAGTATATATGTGTATATATATGAAAATGATATTTATTAATTTAAAATGAACTAATATATATATATATATATATATATATATATATTTCAAATACATCCATTTATTCTTACATTAATAATAACTAAAAATGATAATATATATCTTTTTTTTTCTTTTTAATCTCAAATCACTACCCTTGTTGTTTATCCAAGCAAAAGAATTGTAGTCTCACAGCATGCATGAACTTTGTTGCCTTTTCTTTAGCCTCTTTACTTTGTTTTCCTTCAAAGGAAAAGAAACCTTCAACTTGATTGATGATGCATCATCTTTGCTTATTTGTTTTGGTGGCTAGTTAGTCTTTCATGTAGCTATTTGTTTCTTCTTTAATTGTGACAAGGTCCAGTGTTTGTGTTAGGTGAGTGACAAGTTAATTAGGTTGAGTTGCAAGATTTGAAGGTGGCACCAAGATCAACCCAATGATCTCATTTTATCCCTTTTTCCTTTTTTTTAATAATATTTTTCCTCTAGATGTCTCTTCACTTCTCCAAATGGACAAAAGTTGTTGATCTATGAATTAATGTAATGTGCACTAGTGTTCATATTGAACCTCTTCGGTGTGTGTCTATATATATATATATATATATGTTTCTCTAAAAATATATAATTCTATATAAACTTCTCAAACTAATAATCAATTTTCCCACAAAATATGTAAGAAATCAATATGAAAAGAATCCTTCATTTTTAGATAATTACAAGAGGATGAAAAAACAAGTCAAATGATATACAAAATTTCTCATTTTCATAAAAATACACACACATATATGAGGAGTCTTTGTATCCCCAACGAACAGATCGCATGAAACCATTGATGATGTCTCGGGATGGCCGCGTTGATGATCTCGAGATATTATCAACGGTTTCGTGTGATCACTTCGTGTCATTTGTCCGTCATATATATCATTTCTCCACATATGTACTTTATAAAATATAATATAGATATATATGCAAAAAAAAAAAAAAACAAGCCTATATGTATAATATATATACACACACTAAAAATAGTCACAAACCCTAGTTGCTCCAAGAATGCATGACATATCTAAAGATTATTTCCAATAACAAATTAAGACTTGGACATTGATGACATGAAGAAAGGCTTGGACATTGATGACATGAAGAAAGGTAGATAATAAGTGGGTCCTCCAAATGACTAAACATTGGTTAATAGTTAGGACAACAAACATTGATTAATAGTTAGGGTTACATGCTTTGTGGTCATAGATGCAAAAATGATAAGACCTAAGAACAAAATATTGAACCAAATAAAGCTTGTGTTCTTTCTCACTATCACATTCACACACGCACACATACCAACCACTTTAGTCAATGTTGAAAGCTCCTCAAAGTTTATTTATTACTCAAAATTGCCACTTGGTTTCAAAAGAAGAATAGGACTCCATGTTTTTTGCTCATATCTTTCTCTTTCTTGATGCTAAGAAGACTAGAACTTTCTCTAGTGCACTTATAAATGAATCTATGTCCACGTTGGGGAAGTCTTCTTTCATCTTCCACAAAGCTTTGGTTATGGAGTCATGAACACGTCTAGGGTTTTGTAAAAAGAGAGAGGTGAGAATGAGTTAAGGAGTTGTTTAAGGGAAGAAGACATGGTTGCTGTTTTCATAAGAGATTAATTTCCAATGTTTGAGATGATATGGATGGATGTTACTAGAATTCATGACATATGCTATTAGTTTGTGTTGTATGATGTCTTAGTGATGGAATTATAGCATCATTGATTTTTTTTAATGAAAATAAAAATATTAGAGATAATGGTTTTCCAAGAATATTTTTATTGTTTTGATGGAAAATAAAAAGAACTCATTTTTTTCATAATATTTCTTCCCTATTTTATAAAATTAAAACTTGTATATATTCACAATAAAATGTAATTTTTTATAATAATACTTGAAAGACTAATGTTTTAGGTGTGTTTGATTAATGGGTTCATTTGTAAGTCATAGGAGTGATGAAAGTAATAAAAGTGGGAAGTCCAAATTACATGTGGATTATACACTTTATAGTGTTTGGTTGAACATTGAAGTAGTCTCAAAGTTTACACTTCTATATACTAAGAATGAAGTAAGAATAAAGTGGAAGTTCTGTTAAATAAGCATGATCGATTTTACATGACTCCCACTTCATTTTTGTTTCTTTTTTATTTTTGATAAACCCTAATTTTAGTCCATGTATTTTAACCCAATGTTCATTTTCATCCATATTTTGAAAATCTTCGATACAGTTCTTGTATTTTGGGGTTTTTATTCGAATACGTCCCTAGTGCTGATGTGGCAAAAGATATGGCTAGTATTTCTGATGTGGCGCCTTACGTGGCAAGGTTACAATGATGTGGCATGCTGACATGGCATGACAAAATAGATTTTAAATAAATTAATTTTTTAAATGATGATGTGTCATGCTGTGTGGCATGCCACCCTAATAAAAAATTAAGCGTATTGATTTGTATACTTGGCCGCCGTACACTGTGGACATATTTAAAAAAAAAAATTCTAAAATATAAGGATCATATCGAAGATTTTTAAAGTATAAGGATGAAAACGAACATTGGGTCTAAGTATAGGGATCAAAAATGGTTTTAACCTTTTTTTTTCCCCAAAATCAAAATATTGAAGTGGGAGTTTATGAAAATTCAACTCCCTACTTTAAACCTTCACCTCTGCAAACCAAACCTCTACAAAGGTGGACTTAAGTGCCTACTTCCAACTTTCAAAACTTCACTTCTGTGAACCAAACATGTCTAAGTATATCAAGAAGTGATATATTAGAATAAAGTCATTTACACAATTAAGGGGTGTTCATTTCACTCAAAGTGTCTAGAAGTGAAAAAAAAAAATAGACGGAAGTCTTACTTCCTTGAAATGGTTGGAAGTGGGAGGAAAATTACACTTTTTGTTGTTCCTTTCCATTGAAATGAGAGGACATTAAAGTGAATGAAAGTGAGTTTTTATATGTTGAAACCCACTTCATCAATTTTATTAATAAAAAAACAAGTGAGCCTAAGTTAAAATAGAGAAAATGCTCAAGGGAGAGAAGTGATATTTCCCTCGTTGCATGGCAAATGAACAACCAAAATGTTTCTCCGTCACTTTCAATCAAATAAACACCACCTTAAGGTTATAAATATACATTTATACATATAATTTAAATTGTGCATATTAACACAAAATCTCATATTGTTTCTATACCTCATAATACTAAGAATCACACGGACGAGGTGAACCCTAGACCCTGACGTGAAGTTTTAGGTAAGATGAAAGTTGTTTAATTTTCACAAGAAAAGTATGGGTTATAAAAGCAGCGTGGACAAAGCTTAAAAATACACATGAGATTGACCAAGCAGAGCACAAAACACGCATGAGATTGACCCTCGGTAAAACTTAAAAAGCATGAGCACATGATCTAATTAAAAATAGCACCATAATTCAAAGTTGCAATAAACCTAACAATTTAGTGGAATGGTTCTTAATGCTGTACATGATTATGGGTTAGAACTAAGACATTCAAAGAGAATCCTTTAATGCCAGTGCGTGGGTTTACCATTAACTCGAAGGAGATGGCACCAATATTTTTGCACTTATGAAAATGGCCACTTT
Source organism: Dioscorea zingiberensis (assembly GCA_026586065.1). Classification (NCBI taxonomy): domain Eukaryota; kingdom Viridiplantae; phylum Streptophyta; class Magnoliopsida; order Dioscoreales; family Dioscoreaceae; genus Dioscorea; species Dioscorea zingiberensis. The sequence goes on along the minus strand of JAGGNH010000067.1, from coordinate 254,971 downwards.
TGAGTGTAAATAATTTTCCACATAATTTTGACTTCCAAGTGATGCAAATCTTCTCGCACGCGAAAACAGACATGATCAATGATCTCAACCCAGATAAGACCCCTGGCCAGAACGGATTCCTAATATCCCTCTTCCAAAATGGATGAGAATTCGTCAAGAATGACATCATCACACTATTTGTATTTGGAGATTTCCACAATGGATAAGCATAGTTAGAAAGAATAAACTCGGTGCACATCATTCTCATACCAAAGAAGGATTCATCCAAATTGATTAAAAATTATTGACCGATTAACGTGATTAATTTTTCAATGAAAATAATCACGAGGGTTCTAGCAAATAGATTGCAAACAGTCATGAACTCCCTTATCGACGAATCCTAATTAACAACATTCATAAAAGGGCGGTGGATTCATGACAACATCATTGCCGTAAAGGAACTTAGGGGTCGAGTGGTATGGGGTCCCTTGTATAAGAGGTGTTCAATCGGGAGGTCCCGTGTTCGAATTCTCTTTTATGTAAGGTGAGGGCACGGTGCGATGAGCTGTGGGTGCAGTAAGCCGCACGCGTGAGCCTTTGGGTATTTCTGCGGTAGGTTCGTCCTTTGAGGGGGTCGCTTGTCGACTTTAATAAAAAAAAAGGAACTCATACATAGAATGAAGGCAACAATTAGAATAGGGTGATACTTAAAGTTGATTTTGAAAAGGCCTTTGGTATGATGGATTGGGAAATTTGTTGGAGGTCCTCACGGCCAAAGACTTTGGACCGAAATGGATCTCATGGATAAAAGCATAGTATACTCATCCAAGTCCAACCTTCTCATTCATGGGAAACCCTCGAGATACATAATACACAAGAGGGAATTGCAACATGGGGTTCCCTTCTCTCCATAACTCTTCATCATAGCAACTGATGTTTTCAGTACTATGCTGACCAAGGTTGTCACTGCAAATATCTACAAGGGCATCAACTATGGAAAGCGGGAGAAGGAACAAATCACTTCTCTCCAATATGCAGATGACCTCCTAGTGCTATGCTTGTGTGAGATTGAACACCTAAGAACCCTAAAGCTCATCTTCTATTTTTATAAAGGCCTCTTAGGGCTCAATATAAATTACCATAAAAGCTCCTTGATCCTAATAAGATTACCAAAGGGGAACACTGATGTATGGCAAACGTAATCAACTGTAGAGTGGAAAGCCTACTCGTCAACTATCTAGGCGTCCTCGTATCTGGTTAAAAGCACAGGAAGGAAGAATGGCTCATACTCATAAACAAAGTGGAAAGGAGAATTAACACATGGAAAGGCTGCCTACTCTCACTAGGAGGCAGAATCACTCTTATCAACTCAGGCATTTCTGCTATCCTACTAGTTAGCAATTTATCAGCTGCTAGATTGGATGCTCAAGTGCATTGACAACCTCATAAAGGACTTCCTTTGGCAGGGGTGAAAGTTGCAGGGTAAGAGGTACCAACTAGTCAACTGGAAGCGACTTAATTTGTAGACACAATGAACAAGTAGGCTAGGGTATCACCGATCTCAAAGGCTTTAATGCGGCAATGATTGGAAAATGGTGATGGAGATTCATCACAGGATACTAGAATTTGCTTCAAAATTAAAAAAAAAACTTTTGAAATTCATACATCAACCCTCACAAGAAAACTCCACTAAAAGCCTCGTACTTTTGAAAAGGCATCAACTTCCAATGGAAAACCCTCGAAATGGGGTATTAAAGTAAATATTGGAAAAGAAAGCACCATAACCTTTTGGCACGACAAATGGTCGAATAGCCAAGCGTCAAGCGCCCTCTTCCCATCACTCCAAGAATCAATCAAAGACTATCGTATGGCCCTCCAAGATGCCAAGAGCGGTCACCGAAAAAGCGGCCCACTACTAAAACAAGGGCCTCTTACAAGGGAAGGAATGAGAGATCGCCTGATAGAAGCCCTGGAGTCAACTCCAACAAACAGGGAGGATGTTAAGACCTAGGTCCTAGGGTCAGGCAACAAATTCTCGGTAAAATTCCTCTGCACCTTCATAATGGATGGGGGGATAAGTTATGAGATCCCGAACAGCTTATGAAAACTCTTTTGTCCCAAAAAACTCAAAATTATTTGCATGGCTTGCATGGGATAACAAACTGCTAACCCTGGACAACCTGACCAAACGACAATGGTGAGGTACTCGCACATAATGCTATCTCTGCAACGAAGGGGTAGAAACAGTGGAATACCTTCTCATCATATTGCCTATACCAAAGCAAATATGGGAATACTTTTGCCCACTTATTAACCCCAATCCACTAAAGATCTCTAGGGCCCAAAACATCTCGACAAAAGGCTTTGTGAAGAAGCACACACAGGATGGAACCTCACAGTGAACGTCATAACCTGGATCCCTGACTTAAAGAGAACCAACGATGCTTCTGAAATAAACAACGTGTTTGTTCTGGAATGATCTATATGATAAAATTCCTAATGCTTTCTTGTTTTGATGCAACTAACGCTTCCAAGAAACTAAAACTGGTGCCGATGGAGTTTATTGTCAAAAAGAGCTTGACTTTTGACCAGGAGGGCCCACTTCATGAGATGATAGAGGAAGACGATTTTGAAGACGTCAGACCTAGACAAACCTCACCTGAGTAATCGCTCAAGGTTACTTGTATTTCTCAATGTACCTGAGAAGCCTAAGAGTAGCTTCCATGCTACTCGACCTATGCACTCACTCCTTATTATCCATCAAAAAGTGAATGTGGTTTATCAATTTTTTTTTTAAAAAAAAAACAAACAAACAAACAAAAAGTGATGCAAATGTTTTTAAAAAACACAAACCTATTTACAATATAATTTATGGTGAACTAGATCCCATAATAAAGAAAATAAAATAAAAAAGAACAGAAAAAACTATTAAACATAGTAAAAGTGTTCACCAAATCAAGTCCAAATAAGAAATTTAGTTTCTGTGTTTGCAGGTTTTCACCAGCATGAAAATACATTATATATAAATTACCAATATTCAAAATCTTGACAAAATTAACTAGAAAACAGAACTAAACAGACTGCTGAATATACCCAAGGGAGTATTTGGATAAGAGATAATGCGGTACATTATAAACCCTTCATCTCTGGGTTCGTAGTCAAATACCAGGAATGAGCTAATACTACTCCACGCTAACAACACCAGAAAAACTTTTGAACAAAAGAGGGCTTGGTCGATCGCATGGTCCGCAGCAAAGATAAGCTGCATGATCTTAGACTAGCATGCAAGAATTCAGTTTAACCAACATCAAAGACAAACAAATAAACCAATGGAGCACAATACACAATGGAAACTAGTAAAAGCACGAGTCTCATAAGAAAATACAGAACAAAAAATGTGATCACTCTCTAACATAGAACAATCACTCTCATCAAGCAATAGCTTCTACTGGAGAGGGGGTGACCTACTACTACTACTGGGATTGAAGTCATTGAAAAGAAGCACCCTTGCTTTTCTGCAAGGATTTGCAGAATGAAGCAAATCCCTCCTTGATGTCATTAGGAAGAGGGAGAGTGAAAGGTGGAAGAACAGCTTGGGAGTCTCTGATGCTAATTTTACTCATTGAGGTTGTTTGTGCGAGGGCAGTCTGCTGCTTATTCATACCGTCCATGATGCATGAGAATACTCCTAATGTGAGGCAGCTCTGAAGTAAAGTTTGGGGTGCACCTGGGCAAGAAAATAAGGTGAAATTAGTAAAAGTTTTCTGGACAACTGACAGCCAAAGAATGCCTATAAAAGCAATGGCAACATGCAGATTATTTGAATCAGTCATAAAGAAGCTGAACTGATACAAATTTATGGTCCATAGTGATCGCATCAAAACAAACATAACAAAGTGGATGGTCGTTGATATGTGCATAAATCCAAAATTGCAGTGTAACCTAAAATCACTTTTACAACTACAAACATTGAAATTGGCCACCAGCTAGATGTTGTACTCTGATGATTACATCCAGCTAGATGTTGTACTCTGATGATTACATTCACGTGGTTTGGGTGAAATTGTGAAAACATCACAAATGCTCATCAGCATATAAGCTCAATCTTACAAAATAACATGCTGCTGATAACTAATTTTAAGATTGAAAAGCAGAGTGATCATAAACCTTTTTTATTTGTGGAGGATTGTTCCAAGAAGATATCAAATGCTTCTCCTTAAATTTATTTCTCACATCCATATCTTGCATTCCGCAAAAGTAATTGTTGTCATTCCTTATTTCATGCTATAATTCCTTTCCTTAAATAAAATTATAGCTATCCAAAGTTCTTGAGATTTAAGATGGATGGAAAGGAGTTGAGAACAAAGCTAGAAGGAAAACACTTTTCTTCAAGGAACAAGTCTGGTTGTATCACAAATGAGAGGTGTTCCTTATGCTTGATGGAGCATCTGTGTAAGCTATAGGGTAAAGTAAGCTGAAGACAAATAAGCATAAAGATTAATAAGTTGGGTTGTGAGTCGCCATTGACAAACATGATGGTATATAAATAATCCCTCAAAACAAAATTAGGTCCTACATTCTTCACAATAACTTGAAAAATATATACTCTATATGAGTAAAGTTTAATCACAACAGCTACGACCAAAAGTCTCATAGAAAATAAATTTGGCTATATTTCAATCAAGGGGTTGTACCTTTAATATTGTCACACCATCTTGACAATTTTAAAGCAAGATCTCAATTGTAACTTGCATATTGTCCTCTCAATAAATTTTGAATCAAATCACAATCATTTGTTTAAAGTTTTCCTTTAAATTGAGTACTTGTTTAACTAATTTCTAAAACTTATTCCCATTGAACAACCCACATTACATTATTCGAATTTGGAATGTATCAAGATGGTAAGCAAACTATGAAGCAGGGAACAGAATTTTCTTAAGTTGAGGTTTTAATTTAAAAACTCATCTAGCTGTAATTGGTTCCTGAGGTTATCATAACAGCAAAGAACCCCTCCTATGTTAAACTTGGCCAATGAAAACTTCATGTCTACGATTTTGCCTACTCTACAGGAAAAAGGTGTACTCCATCAAAAACTTCCCTCAAAAGAAAGTCAATTCAAATTTTCGAATTGAATGCTCACCAATAAAAATCACAAAATATTGAATGCAACCTCACTTGCTACTTATTTATTGGATATGATTAACCTTGAATTTAAGTTTGAATCAACTAAACTGAGTTGTAAACACATTTAGTACAATACTAATAATAGAATTCGATTTTTCAAGTCATTATAGCAGGAAATACCATGTATAACATAAACAAATGGATTTATCACATCCTACCACAAGTTAAAGAACCAAGCTTACGTAGTAATGGCTCTCAATCTATCTGCAGAACAGTCTATGTCACATGCTTGATAATGATCCCATCAAACAAATAATACACACACTCAATTTGGAACAACTAAAAGAGAGAAGAGCAATCCTGGTTCATATCAAGAGGTCCAGCAGTGCTTACCTGGAAAGCTCAAAGCAAGGCCAGTACAACAGCCCGCCACACCTGCATTAATAACTACAACAAAAGCCCCAAATAAGATCAAGCAAGCCTGCTGAAGAGAAAGGTTGAGAGGAATAAAATGTCATACCATCATCTTTCCCACGAAGCCGTTTCAAGAAGCAGACAACAAGACTATGAACTCCAGAAAAAACTGCAAAGGACTGATGAAAGAAGGGACAAAAGTCACATCAGTTATACAATATGGCTACCAGAAAAGTTGACAGTGAAGTCAAATAAAAAATATATATATATGCAATTGATTAGTTATCATAAGCCAAAGGCCAAGATCATATGAGAAAACTTATCCATATAACATAAGACAACCTTAGCAGAAGATCCTGCCTCTACAAATGATCCTTTAAAACCTTTTCTCTTCAATAAGCCTGAGCCTGGAAAAATATAGGAAGAACAGCAGGCGATGAGGAAAAGTAGTTAGAAAATGAAGAATTGATGTCTGAGAAAAGAAAATTTCTACTGTCCAGTAAAAGTGCAAAAGTAACAACATGGTGTCCATATAATATCTAGTGCAAAAACATTCTCAGAAGGATGCTGTCAATCAAAACTAATCTAAGATAATATCTCCCTCATTATCCCCATGGGCACAGATAAAGTTTTATGTATGCATTTCAACCCACCTATATTTGAAGCAACTATAAATGGATTTCATCCACAATTCTTTGAAACCATAGAGTAGAAGTGTTAGCATAAATGGAAAAACCTCCAAACATTGACAAATAATGTTACAATCAACAGAATGCCCCAACTCCTAATATTTTCAGGAAACACTAATCTTGCATTTTATACATTAACCAAATCAAGCATGACTTAATCAGATCATATCATGTGGGCTTCAACAACCAAATAGCATAAGCATCAAAAAGAGTGTCCCAAAAAGAGGGAGCTAGAAGGATAAATATAGGGAACTAAAATTCACAATACAATCTAAATATGAAGATAACAACACAGAGAATACAAAGGAATTACAACAAACAGAAAAAGGAGAAAAAGATATCAATTAAAAAAACATACAAAAGTCAGGAATAGAGAACCATCTCTATACAAACAGCAACCATCATCAGCATTAGAAATACATGAACAACCAATAGAACAGCAAGTATCATTTTAATTTCAAAATCCTCAATGTTTCAAAGCAAAAACACAAACCAGTGATATGAACCCTAAACACAAATATAACAAATGGATGTACGTTCTTCAATTAATTAGCAAATTAAATTCCCCAATCCTAACAAAACAAAATGAAATCGAAACCAGATGGGACGTTTAACGTTTGCAACCAAGATCAAGGAAAAAAAAAAGCGATGCAGAGGAGAGACGAGACCGTAGCCGAAGATGGAACCGAGGAAGGCGCCGGCCATGGAATCGCCGGCGAATCTAGCCAGGCAGACAAGGGGCGGAGCCGGAACAGCATCGCTAGGGTTAGGGTTAGCAACTGGGAGAGCATTGGTAGAGTTTTGAGGGATGTCGTCTTGCTCTTGGGTGTCAGGGTTGGGCGAGGCCGACATCGCCATATCTCTCTCTCTCTCTCTCTCGGATTCGAAGCGAAGGGAATGGAAGTATTTATGGGTGGGGGTATCGTCGTAATATTCTCTCGATTCTGCCGCAAAGTTACAGTGTGAGCTAGGAAGGTAACTTCGCGTGGTACCACATTGGTCAAAAACACATTCCCAATCACAAACTAACAAAATATTATAATGATATTAAGTTTTTCATATCATATAAATTAATAACTTTAAAAAAAAAAATAGATAAACCATATTTCATTAATTTGATGCAAGGTTCACATAGTACATACAGAATACAAATGATGTAATAGTTCAGTCCCCTAGGATATCCTAACTGATCTCTAAACCTTCTGTACGTTGCTCTCCTCCCCCTAGCCGTTAGTCACTTGGTCCATCAAGCAAATCCTTGAAATTATCTCTAGTGGTGAGTCCAGATCCTCTCGGGTGAAAGCCATGCTCCGTTTTGCAATTGTCTCTAATGGCATTAGTTTTGGTTTTTTGAATGGATATGCTGCATCAAACCATGAAAGTATTAGAAAATCAATCTCCGGATAGTTTTCATGAAAACACAGTGTTTGTCATGAAAGCATCATTGATTTTTCTCTTTCTAAATATCCCAAATCAAATGATTGTTAGGACCGCTTGACTTCAACAAAGCCTTTTCTCTTGCTCCACCTTTATCTGGACTGTGTCATGTGCCCAATCTAAATTAATAGTTGATTGATTAATTTGAAAATCAAATATTTCATTATATATATATAAATGTCAGAGTTCGGCCGGCAGCGAGTGCGGTCGGCCCACTCTAACACTCATGCATATGGGGGGTGGGTTTTTGGGCTTTTAATTTTTTTTGGGTGTTAGAGTGGGCCGACCGTAAGTGCGGCCAGCCAGACTCTAACACCCCCTCTCTCTCTCTCTCTCTCTTTGATTTCAATTTCATTGTGTTAAGTTAACCAAATGCAACTCAGATTACATTTGTGGCTCTCCTGGGGGCCAGGCACCAAGATAGTGTGGCCCGACAGTAAAGCATATTCATTCCCTTGGCTGGCCACCCTTGGCCCACCAACAATATCCCCTCACTTACTTAGTTTTAATCCTCATACATTATAAAAACATACCCCCTTACATTGTAGCCCTTGTCCCACAGGGCTCTCACTGTCATCATGCATTCCTCCCTGTGGGCTCCCCCCTTCCTTGGGCTCCCATTCGTAGCTCCGCTGCTCTCGCCCTCAGTCTTGTTCCCATGCTTTCCTCTAACCTCCATGAGAATAAAAGTCTTGATATACTGTCCAGCATGTCCTGCTGTCCCTTCCTCCTATTCTCAAATACTCTTTGATTTCTTTCCTCCCAGATCGCCCACCACACAACCATCAACACTATAGTCCACCTGCCTTGGTCTCTCTCCCTTACTTGTTCGCAGCACCATAGACCCCATGCTTCCTCCACTGAGGGTGGTCTGATTGGGCCCCCCCACGCTCCTTCCAAATGATACCATACTATGTCCAAGAAACTGCACTTCAGGAATAGGTGGTTTACGTCCTCGTCTTCCAGTCCACATAATGGGCATGTTCGTCCAGGTCCATCCATCCCCGTTTGCAAAGATTCGTCCTCGTTAGTATACTATCATGAACCAACAGCCAAGCAAACAACCTCAGCTTCAGTGGAACCTTCACCTCCCAGAAGGTGTCATGTATCCACGATCTTCCTCCACCATCCATAAGGAACATGTACATACTCTTTACCGAGAACCTGCCATCCTCTGAGAACCTCCATAGTCTACGATCTGCTTGACGTACCCACTGTTTTCCTTCCACTAAAGTCATGATGGTCGCTGCTTCATCTCTTGCCCGGCCTTCTGCTTCCAACTTGACTTGCGAGACCCACAGTACTCCTCCTCTCACCGGGAACACGCTATCTGAGACCTTCCTGTGTTTGTTGACATGGGCCTTGAATGCCTCCGGGAACGTTAACCTCAATTCCGTGTTCCCAGCCCATGCATCAAACCAGTAAGAGCTCCCTTTACCATCACCCAGCTCAATTCTCGTGCAGCGAAGGTATATGTCCCTGACTAACAGGATGTCTTTCCAGAACGGTGAGCTTCTCCTTGCATCGCCCCTTGATCGGTCCCAGAATGGCCACCGATTGTAGTACTTGCCATTTACATACTCCACCCATAAGGACGTTCCACCTGCATTTAGCCTCTCCCACCATTTCGCCAGTAAGCTTTGTTAAAGGATTGCAGCTCAAGTAGCCCCAGCCCACCATATTCCTTTGGCCTACATATATTCTCCCACTTTCTTAGGTTCAGGCCACTCTCCTTTCCCCCTCGCCAGAAGAACCTAGCTCTTATTTTGTCAATTGCCTGCGTCACCCATTTTGGCAACAGGAAATATGAGAGATAATGGTTAACACATGCAGTCAATACAGAGTCTGTTAACACCCATCGTCCCCCTAGTGTTAAGTTTACTCCCTTCCATTGGGCTAGCCGGACTTGCACCTTCTCTACAACCTCCTCCCAACTTCTCCTTGTGATCCTTCCCACTCCCACCCGTAACCCAAGGTATTTCATTGGGAACGTGCCGATACTAACACCCTCTCTCTCTCTCTCTCTCTCTCTCTCTCTATATATATATATATATATATATATATATTCAGTTCCCAAATAACATCAATTTGTGCAATAAAATTCTTAGACTTATGTTTAGTTTAATTTAAATTTGCTTATTGTGTTGATGTGGTTCTGATATCTTTTTTAGGCAAGCTGAATTTCACATAAAATAATTAATATGAACTTCAATTTTAAATTGCATGAGTTTTCGGCATTTTTTTTAACAACCTCGTATGAAAACAATTTTAGAGGTTTCATATATATTTTTTTTATATCTATATTAATTAATAAAAAATGACAATAACCAAAGACCTCTTAGCCTAATAGTATCATTACCTCACGTAAGATGGGCGGTCTCTGATTTGAGCCTCCACTAGTACAAAATAGTAACAGGCTTGCTCCGGATACAACACATTGAGCTTGCTCACTAATTTAATAATTTTTTTCAAATTTCTAAACTTAAAAAATTTAACCCATATCAAGGGAGTGGGATGCCCAAGTTACTGATTAAACTGTGAAAATGGATCATCTCATGAAATCTACTGTATGATTAATAAGTTTTTCTTCCAATTATTATTTACTTTTGAGTTTTGAAAATAACAATAGTTGACAGGACCCTAACTTAGAACACACATATTTTCATTAACAAAACCTCTATCATTACTCCACTTGATAACATGTTTCTTCATTACTTCTTTACAACCAAATCAACAAAAGAAAAAAATAAAAAAAACAACACACCACTTCTCTTTCTACCAGTGTTTTGTTCTTATTTAATATTTCTAAACATTATTATTACTACATCATGTCTCATCCACTCCTAAACAAAGCTACTTCACTATGCAACCAAATGCAATTCCATTAAAAAAAAACAAAACAAGTCATATTCATTGTGAAACTAAAACTTACATGCAAAACAACTTTTCTTAAAAATAAATAAATCAAAAACTTCCCTTCCTAACATGGTGAAACCCTTGGCTCCCACCCTCCCTCCTCAGCTTCTCCTCCTTGGCCTTCCTGCAAAAGACCACCCAAGCATTCACCTCCAGGGCCACACAAATCCCCAGCAAAGTGGACAAAGCCACACAGTACCCCAACTTCCCATAAGACCTCCCAAGCCCCATGATTTCCATCCCTTGAAACACATTCACCACCCCAAGCACCACACATCCATACCCTACAAAGTGATGGTACGACTTCCAGTACTTCCTAAACCTATGAGTTGCACTTGGCCGGAAAAGCAACGCAAGTGATTGCATCCCTCCGGCGACCACCACCGCCACCCCAAGTCCTCTATGGAGTGTATAAGTCACTCCCGGAGATGCGTTCCCCATGGCTATGCCAATGGCAAATCCCGCTATTCCTAGCACATACCTGTTAGATGTAAACCAAACGCATATTATATAATTCGATCTAATTTATATTTAGATTACAGCAATAAAACAAAATAGTTTAATTTTTTTCCAGACTCAATATATAGCGAGAGTTTTGTAGTACTGGACTACCACATATTTAGATTATATGTAGTGTGACATAGGAATTGAATTTCATCATTTATCTATCTTTGTGACAAGTGACAATTCGTGGATATTCTAGATAAGATGAGTTTTTACATACAATACTTGTAAAACATATTGATTTTTTTTTCTTTCAAATATTATAATTAAAATTAAAATATAAAAATTATAAAAATTATATATTTTAAAAAATAAAAATATTCCATGAAATAATAATGATAAGCTTATATCTATATAAGAATCTATTTTAACAAGTATTTAAAAAATATATATATAATATAAATAAATAAAAATAATAAATACCCAGTGGCTTGAACGCCTGCGTGCGCGTAGAACCAGGTCGGCCCGGCGGACTCGAACTATTGGATGTACCGGGCTAAGACGACACCGACGGGGAGGAGGAATTCCCGGAAGAGTGCGTTGAGAGCGCCGAGCTTGGGCTTTGCCCAAGAGGGCACACTGGGGGTGACCGTGGCAGAGGTGGAGACGACATCGATGGTGGTACGGGAAGCGAGGTCGGCTGTGGACATGGGGTGGATGGTCAGAGAGTAGCCTTGGACTCCGATTCCTGATATGGTTGATGCAGGTGCGGTTGGGGACGAGCTTGATGGTGGCGTAGATCTCAACGACGACACCAGAGCAGATGGAGGGGTTGTCATGGCTGAGCACCGTGGAGAAGGAGAGGAGGGGGTGTCCAGCGGATGGGAGACGAGGGGGCCATGTTGGAGCTTGACGTAGGGGTTGATATAGGGGAGAAGGACGAGGCCGCCGGAGGTGGGGTCGGAGAAGGCGATGAGAGCTCGAGTGCCGGTCATCTGCGGGGAGGTGGGGTTGAGTCCCCAGGCGACCCAGCCGGAGGGGGAGATGAAGGTGCCGGTGAAGGCGAGGTCCAGGGTGGCGTTGTGAGGGTGGTACGTCCATGCAAGGGATGCGTCTTGCGATGGGAGAGACATGCATTTTTGGTAGGATTTCAGGGTGGTCAGAGTGGAGCAGTGCTCCGCCGCCGCCGTGAGTGGTGGTGGAGTGAAGAACAAGAGGAGGAGGAGGAGGAGGAGGAGCATGGTGGTTTGTTTGGCTATGAAGGGAGGTTTGGCAGGGATTTATGGGTGTCAATGGAGGTGTGAGAATGATTGTTGTTAGTTGTTCATGGGTTTTGGGACCCTTGTTTTCTTTTTCTTTTTGTTGCTTAGCTTTGAAGGTGAGATTGTGTTGATGATGACCGATAAACAGTGTTTGATCCCGGATTAATCAACAAGAGAACAATACCATATTTGACTACAGGCATGACATCTCGACCCTGGATTAGTCCATAATAGTACCACACTTGATCCTTATCTTTCAAAAATGAGGATTCGATCTTAAATCATTCACAGAAGAATCCCTCCTCATCTTAGTGGTCCTTGGGTTGTTGTAATCTTTATGCATGTATTATATAAGATCAAGGTAAAATAGCTTTTTTCTAGATGTGTACTTTAAGTTAAGCATAGCTTTTAATTAAAACTTGTATGATGAGTTTAATCTAAAATTAGAAGTTATATTTATATAATGAAGAACATGAGGATCACACAGACTTCACATTCATTTGATCGAGAAATGGTTCAGAAACATTAGGAAAAAACGACTAGATTATCACATAAGCCATAAGTTTGTCATCACTGAAAGGTTATAAAACTAGAACAATGATTCATGAACCTATTCAGTATTGAGAGGCTTCTGTTGCTCACTAAGTACTAATTATTGAAGCCGAATTCACCTGAATTCAGTGCAGTCAGAAGAAGGCTCTGCTTCCATAGAACACTCTTGAGCCAGTCTTCATTGATGCCGGTAACTTCTTTTCTGAGGATGAATTCCGTTTTCCTTGCTTTTGTTGCTGTTGTTGCTGTCGCCGTTGTTGTTGTTGTTGTTGTTGTTGTTGTCCTCCTCGATGTCCATTGGAAGCTTCATACTAGCCAATGACTCCTGCATCGCTTTCATGTACAAGTCTACGATGTCGTTCCGCATGTCAGGTTGCTCTGGTTCGACTGAAACATTGATTAATGGCTGCATGATGGTATCATCTGTTTCTGACTCCTTTTCCTTCTGGTTTGGATCAGATATGGCAGGGGAACCATTGACAGAAACACAGCTGACAGGAGTGTCAATGCCAGAGACACTGATTATACTATTCTCCGCCGAGAAGCTTTCTACCAAACGAATACCGGCTTCTTCGTTGGCAGGACATTCACTGTTCTCTGAAGTAATTAAATTCTCAGTAGTGTGAGAGTCCATTTCAGTACAGGGAATTCCGAATAACTCTGATACCATTTGATTGTTTTCGTTCATCACCGTCCAGTCCACAAACTCAATCTTTGCAAACTTGCTAGTGAGTGTGTCTTCATTCTCCGAGTCTGGCAATGAAGTATCAGTGAACCCGGTAGTGGGCGGAGGGGCGACCGCCATGACATCTGGGTAAGAGCCAACATATGAAATAGAAAGCTGAACAAAACCAGCAGGAGAATGAAAGAGATCATTGGATGAAAGGGAGAACTCCTTCTCCAACTTCCCCTTAGCTACAATAACATCAGAAAGCGGCGCCGATACAAATCCTAGCAATTGGTCTTCAAGCTGATTTGGTACAGCGCTTCGCATCCACATCTCACATCTAAGAGAAGAATCAAAAGTCTGAACATTTAGCTGGAGATTCTCATTGAAAACCGGATTCCCACCGGCCGATCGAATAATTTTGCTCTCGACAGCATTTTCAGGGTTCCCGGTAAGCGAAAGTTTAGCATAGACATCTTGTTTGTGATAGATGCAGATGTTATGAATGTTGCGAGCTTGGTGAATGAAAACATCAAGGTAACCGATGAATCCTTCTGGAGTACCTACATTCGTAATGGATTGAGGGCTTGAACTTTTGGCGCTGTGGTTCATGAGGTTTGATGCTGAATTCATTGGCTCAATCATGTGAGAGGCGGTAGTGAATGATTGCGAAAATGGTTTGCAAGACTCCATGATTAATTAATCCCTGCATCGCCAAAAACAAAGGAAAGGGTTGATTTCTCTAGAACTTGCAAAATTATCAAAGAATTCAAAATCAATCATGAGTTATGCATCACCAAAACAAGAGAAAGACTTGGTCTGTAAAGAACTTGCAATTTATCATACAGTTCTCAGTCAATCATTAATTACTGAAAGTCTTGGTTTGTATAGAAATTGCAAATTATCAAACAAATCTTAGTCAATCATGAATTACTGAAAGACTTTGTTTAGAACTTTTAGATTATTAAACAAGTCTCAATCAATCATAAGTTAATGCATCACCAAAAACAAAAGAAAAACTTGGTTTGTATAGAACTTGCAAATTTTCATACAATCCTCAGTCAATCATGAATTACTGAAAGTCTTGGTTTTTATAGAACTTGCAAATTATCATACAATTCTTAGCCAATCATGAATTACTGAAAGACTTTGTTCAGAACTTACAGATTAGTAAACAATTCTCAATCAAGCAAGAATTAATGCATCACCAAAACAACAGAGACTTGGTTGTCTAGAACTTGCAAATTATCATACAATTCTCAATCAATCATGAGTTAGTGCATCACCAAAACAAAAAAAATGGGTTGCCTAGAACTTGCAATTTCTCAAACAATTTTCAATCAATCATGAATTACTGAAAGACTTGGTTTGTTTAGAATTTGCAGATAATCAAACAATTCTCAGTCAATCATCAATTAATGCAACATCAAAACAAAAGAAAGACTTGGTTTGTGTTAAACTCACAAATTTATCAAATAATTCTCAAAACACGAATTATTGAAATGAGACAACTTCACTTGAAGAAATGGATAAAGGATAAAAGAGATTCAGATCCCCATGATAAAAGGAAAGAAAAGATTCCAATTAACTTCAGGAATTGTCCTGAGAGCATTGAAAAGGAACTGGATCCCAAAAGATTAAAAAAGTAAAAATAAAAAAAGAAAAAAAAAGTAAAAGAAGAAGAACAAGAAGAAGGAGAAGAAAAAGGAAAGAAAGCAAAAATTTAGGGTTCTCATGGAATTCAAACACTAAAAACCAGATTTACACCATATTTCCATAATCTAATCTAACATTAGTAAAAAGTTTCAGAAATGAAACAAGATTACCAGAAAATCATCAAAGTTCAATCCTTCAAATAGTTATAGTGACCTTCATATACATAACAGAAAAAAATAAGGATAAGTCATCCAAAAATTTGCAGAAATGCAATCAGACCAACCAAATCAGCAAAGTTCAATACTTCAAATTGCTACCTAAACATCAAGAAAGCATCACCAAGTAAATAATTTTGAAAAAACCAACAAAAAAAAAGAAAAAACAAAATCCCCCCTTCTGCATAGCTCACAAAAACAGAAACATATATATAAAGAAGGAAAAGCCAACAATCAAAACTCAAAAATTTGCAGAAATGCAACAAGAAAACCATAAACAAGAAAGTTCAATACTTCAAATTGCTAAATAAACATCATAAGCATCTCCTAGTAAAAGCCAAAAAAATCCCAGAAAACAGAGGAAAGATCTGA
Source organism: Dioscorea zingiberensis (assembly GCA_026586065.1). Taxonomy (NCBI): domain Eukaryota; kingdom Viridiplantae; phylum Streptophyta; class Magnoliopsida; order Dioscoreales; family Dioscoreaceae; genus Dioscorea; species Dioscorea zingiberensis. Next base: position 239,244 of record JAGGNH010000067.1, on the reverse strand, counting down.
TCAACAAAACTCAAAAATTTGCAGAAATTCAACCACACAACCAAAACCAGCAAAGTCCGATACTTAAACTTGCTATCTAAACATCACTAGCATCTCAAAGTTAAATAATTAAAAACCAAAAAAAAAAAAAACAAAATCCCCACTTGCTGAAGAACCAAGAAAAAAAAAAGAAAAAAACACTCAACCTCAAAATACACAAACAAACATAAGAACACAAAGACAAGACATGTACCTGGATTTAGAGAAAAGAAAAGGTAAGAGAAGGAACTGGATCCAAGGAGGTGAAGAGTAAAGGGAAAGAGTACAGATAGTGCTAGATGAACAGCAACCATAGATTCACATGAAAGGATTAAAAAGGGGTGAGAAAAGCTGGAAGTTTGGAGAAATGGTCTCCTGCACTTTTTCAAAGGTCAAGACATATCCTTTCCAATTTATCATATCCTCCAAAACAAAAAAATTTAAAAATTATCCCACTAACTTTTGAGAGCTTTCTTCAGGTCAATACTGACAGCCACTGTTTATTACTTGTTTACTGGCTACTAATATCCCCACACTATCATATATATATATATATATATATATATATATATTTCCCCCATATTTCTTTGTAGTTACAATATTTGTTGTTATTCTTCTAAAATTGTTTTTTTGAAGGGCAGAAGAAATATAGAGTTTGTGGGGAAAAACTCTGGTTTTTAATTTTTTATAAAAAGTTTTTTCTTTTTTTAATGAGACACTTGAGAATAGAATAAGATATTTGTGTATATACAGATTCTCAAATAGATATCTCATATTTGTATGCTATGGTTGGCTTGAATGAAGCCACAATATGGGTAGCAATAGCTTATACAGGGAGAGATGGGCCTGACATTTTTGTTCTTTTACATTGACAGAGTTATTGTTGAGATTAGCTATATATTCTATAATGTTGATATGATTAATGTCTAATCTGTTGATAACCTATCTAAATTAATATCTTTAATATTATTTAAATAGATAACTTATTAATAAACATGTTTATTATTTATGTTTTATTATATATGGTATATCCAAATCTCGCGAGACATGTGTCATTACGCCCGAACTCTCTGTAAAGGTTACACGGATTCCTAGAAGCCGCCATACCGCCCCATGGCAAGGTAAGATCGTCATCACCTCAGAGATCAAAGGGTTGTCCACACACCATCTCTCATGATGATCGATAAAACAGCAACAAGTGATGGGATGAAGTCCAGATATCAAGGAGCTCCAATAGCACAAAAGGAAGAAGACCTCAGGAGAGGAGGTAAGCTCATCTTGGGTCCACGATCTTTCCACCCTCGAGTCCTCTTTTCTTCTCCGACGTTCTCCCGACTAACTTAAGTTTTAACCATCAAAGTAGGATTTGGGCATCCAAGTCCTCCTTTCTCTCACAATTGTGTTTGTATCCTATTTTCAAGTGGATTCCCTAAGGAGACACCTTCGACTTGTCCTTCAACCGTGAAAGATTTCATCCATTGACCTTGGTTGGGGTCCATTCCAAGGAGAACCAATTTTTCAGTTAACAGTATAAATATTAAATATAATCTATTTAGCAATAACTTTATCGGTATTGAATTGTACAAAATACATAATATTTATGTTGTTCTCATGTTAACTTGTTATATTATTGTAACACCGTCCTTTTCTTTCTTTTTTGTAATATATATAATATGTTATAGGGAAAAAAAATATTAGAGGACACATAGCATAATCACAAGCGTCCATATGAGGGATCAATTGTCATTATAACTGTATAGCAATCCGATAGTAGAGAATAGATTTCAAAAGGCCTTAAAAAGTATTGAAAGCTGGCAACTAACTGTATTCGAGCTAGCTAATAGTCTCCAAGTTGGCCACTAGCTACCTTCGAACTATATAAAGAGGACCTCAGCTCACCAATCGACATCTTATTCAATTCTATTCTAATCTAGTACGCTATCTAGCTAGGACTCCATTGAGATTAAGCCATTATTCTTACTTGGAATCCTCTCAACTCTTTCTCTCACTCTCCTCTTTACTCTCCCGCCAATTTGGAGTCCTTGACTTGAGCGTTGGAAGTTACCCTGGAGCAAGATTGCTTGGACCTCCTCTCTCTACAGATCTCTCTCCAGGCGAGATTAAATTTTTAAAGGTCAGATCTATGGAGGAGATGCTCATCCTGTGAGTACGAAGGAGTCTGTCCCAGAAGTCATCTACTATAGCTAATATCTCTCCTTCAAAATCAACTGAAGCTTTGCAACCGTCACTGACCTTTCTTACCTATTGATCTAGATCTGTTCTGATCCCTAGAAGGAACAGATCTCAACGTCAATATAATATGATATGGATAAATCTGGATAGACATGTGGCCTTTAGAGCACACACATGGCTTTATCCTGAGCATTTATATAAGCAGCATAAGTCCCCAGTTCAAACAACCCCCTTGGGCAAAATGGGGATCGCAAAAGTGAAGGAAGAGGATAGAATGTTAGAGAAGGATATAATAGAGAATATCTTTGACAATAAGGGGATAGTAGCCGACTCCGAGGATTAGAGATAAAGGAGGGAAGAACGAAGGAAAAAATGTATCTGAAACTTATAAACAAATTAACTCTTTAGTTCACCTTCTCTGAAGATTTCTCTCTCTCAGCTAACTTGGGCGTTAGAGGCACCTTAGGGCAAAAAGATCCTCTCCCTCACCCTTGTTTCCTGTAGAGGATCATCTTGACAAAGACCTCCGACGGAACAAAGGAGTACCCAGACGTTCACTCCATCTACTGTCGACATCTCCCACAACTACAAATCATAATCGTTGATCTTGATCAGTACTGATATCCAAGAGACCGATTTTTACATCAACATAATATAATTACAAAATAAGAAGAAGAGGGGTTACAATAATAAAGAACAAGTTAAAATGAGTTATCAAAACTATTTTAATGTATAAAGATATAGATAATACCTTCTTCTTCTTTTTTAATTAAGAGTGTCCTTAACTAATTTTTTCTTGTGAATATATTCTACAATTTTCTATAAACTTCCATTAAATACTATATTAATCTTGTGTAATCAAATGGAGAAAAGAGAAAGAAAGAAGAAAAACTAAGATGTCCACATGTCCGAAAATTAAATCCATACTTATACACAATCAATGACTGATTTACAAATTTAGATATTATTTTTAATAATAAGAACTCCCCATTAGTATATTACAACATTAAATATATTTACATATATATATACATATATACATATATGTCAATGAAAAATGAAAGCAAATGACAGTTGAGGTGATTTGAGTTGTTGGAAGATGGATGACAATGACTAAGAGCATCTTCCAATGTTAGTGTTGTTGGGTTAGTTGAGCTGTGAAAGGACAATAGGTGGCGAGGTAGGCCAATCCTTTACAACCCTAGTTTCTAAGAATTCCTTGTAACTTCATTGTCCTAAGCTCTCTCATTCATGTCCTTATACCTTGTATACCCGTTTGTTTCGGCGAAATTATACCATGCCAAAATGGGTTGACAATCGGATTGAACTTTCTATTCGTCATCGTTTGAATTATTTTATTTTATTATCATTATTATTATTATTTTATTTAGGTCATAAAGATCCCCTGTAGGTCGCAGTGTAGTATGGGCCGAGCGAAAGAAACTCACTCGGCATCCCCGACCTCTCACTGCGTGTATAGAATTTCGAAAGTAACTCCACTCAGCTTCGCCACCCCATTTATGGGGCCGAGCACTCGATTTCGGGATCACCCGGAAGAATTTTCCAACGCAAGGGACCTAAGATACCGCCAGGCTGATCACCTTTTGGTGATATGGGTTCTGATTATCAACCAAGAAAAACTCTTTTTCTCGTTTTTGTTTCCTTATGACTTTGGTACGGCCCCATTAAATGCTCTATCAGCTTTCTCCAAGTCATGTTCTTAAAAGAGACTACACCAAATCAAATCTATAGGGAGTATTTTCCGATACTAATATTTATTATTATTATTATTATTTTGATAAATCCTATTTGTTCTTCTGATTTGTTTTTGTAAGGGGAGTGCCAAAAGATACAATTTTGTAAATATATTTGTTAATTTTTTATATTACAAAATATATGTTCCCAAATTATCTTTACACAAACTTAGCTAAGTTGGGCAGGTCAAGTAAAGTCATTTGGAAATCACGGTTACAACGTTGTTTGATACTAAAGCTCATTAATATTTAATTGTTTCAGGCTGATGTTAGGTTTGTAGATCGTGTCTGACTCTGACTCTGACTCTGATAGAATATTAGGCATGTTAAATTATTATTATTTTTATCATAAAGTTAAATAAATCATGTTTTATTAATAATTAGTAGAAGAGGCTTCTACTTACCATTTTTTTATATAGAGTCTAATCATTTATCATCCTCTTATTTTTCAATTTTCCTGACCTTACGCATATTCTTGTGGTTATAAATAAATTATAATTTTATTAATAAGACTATAAATAAATTTATATTTTTTAATTTATAAACAAAAAAATATAAAATTAACCTATATTTTTTATTTAATTTTTGATAACATGTATTAAAAATAATTACTTGTAAGATATTCACAATAAAATAAAATAATTAGATTTTTAATAAAATAAAATATAAAATACATCATAAACTAAAATTAAGAATATTATGAAAGAAGTCATAAGTAAATTATGATTTTATTAACCAGACTACAAATAAATTTATGGTTAATTTAACAAAAAAATATGATTAACCTATATTTTTATTTAATTTTTAATGGTATGTATTAAAAATGATTATTTGAAAGATATTCAAAATAAAATAAAATAATTAGATTTTTAATAAAATAAAATATAAAATATATCATAAATTAAAATTAGCCCATAATATACCTTTTGAGTTGAATATGAGAAAGAATTAATTGAAAAAAATATGATATATAAAAATGTCAAAATAGTCACTTCATATATATTATAGCAAGAGGTTTACATCTAACCCATGTTAAAACATAAAAGTTTAGTCCAGAGGGACGTAGCAAGTAAAATAAAAATAAAACATAGAGACACAGGGTATTATCGAAAATTGAGAGGTGACAAGAGATTTAGCTAATTTTAAGAGGGTGGAAAGTAAAAAAACTCTAAAAAGTAGTATAGATTTGGGTCACATACGTGTGTAAATTAAGAATAGTGTAGAGCATCGGACTTCTATTAACTTAGTTGTTTGGGTTTGGTCCTCTCGGTGTTTCATCCTCGAAGACTTCGTCTTATGGAGGTACATCCCAAATAAAGGCGGGGGTTCACTTTACCTGTGTCTCTGTTGCCTCTGGCATTGGATGCTTTGATATATGAGATGTATCAAATTAAGATAACATAATAAATCAATATCATGAATAAATTTTAAGAAAATATATATGTTGTTAATTATTATCTTATATATGACAAACATATTAGGTTATATATTTTTAACAATTATCGCCTCGATACTAAAGTTAAGGGCAAATTTTCTATTAGTCCCTGACACTATTTGATTCTATTCCTTACCCAAAACACACACACACCCAAAATACTATTACACTACACCCGAATTAATTTGGGTACTATTCAAAGGACTTATAATTAATTACTAGTAAAATTAATTATTATTTTTCTATAATTTATATTATAATATGTTAGTGCTAAAATCGGATTTGCCTCAAGATCAAACCCAATCTCGCACCAACAGTTTAAATTTGTTTGATTTGAGGGACAAAATCACAAGAATGAAGAGAAGATCATCCAAACATGCAAGAGGAGACAAGATTTACGTGGAAAACCCCATGAAATCGGGGAAATACCACGGTGATTATGAGCCAATCCACTATTTATTTTTCAATACAATGAAGGAGAAGAAGAAGAAGTGGGGGAGAAACTTGGGAGCTGGAGTCCATGGAGAAGGAGAAGATGGGATGGGTCTACAATGTCGCAGGGCTTCGCCGTTGGGGAAAAGCTAATCGTAGATGGGGTCTCGTCCTTAATTTATAGGTTGTAGGAAGCTTGTGACCCAAGTTTGCCAGCTCACGTCCAGCTGTCTATTCTTCTAGAAGCTCCTCGGCCATAAGAGAAGAGGAGTTTGTTCGGAAGCTCCTCTTCTTTTGGGGGGTTGTTCGAAATCTCCTCCTCTTCTGGGAGGCTCCTCTTGTTCTGAGAGGCTCCTCGGATCCGAGTACAAAATAGTCTATGATCCTTCCATTTGAATGTCTAGATGGATGCCAAGTGTTTTCCCACTTTTACCCCTATCATCAGTCCCTCCCCAAGTATGCTTGCGATGAGTCAGAGTGATGAGCGAATACACTTCGGTTATCGGTCTACTCAGAAAAAGAAGAATATGATTAGTTGGATGAGTTGTTCGGCCAAGGCGTAGAGCCATTTCCAGAGAAGGGAGGGTTGTAGTCTCGCGATCAACGTACATAAACCTTTCCCGAGGAGGAAATTAGTTGCTCGCGATCAAAACGCAGAGACTCAATTCTGAGGAGGAAAATTTTGATGAGGAAAATTAGTAACTCGCGATCAAAGTGCAGAGACACAATTCCGAGGAGGAAAATTCCAAGGAGGGAAATTAGTGACTTGCGATCAAAGCGCAGAGACACAATTCCGAGGAGGGAAATTAGTGACTTGAGATCAAAGCGCAGAGTCACAATTCTGAGGAGGAAAATTAGTGACTTGCGATCAAAGAGCAGAGTCATAATTCAGAGGAGGAAAATTAGTGACTCGCGATCAAAGAGCAGAAACATAATTCCGAGGAGGAAAATTCCGAGGAGGGAAATTAGTGACTTGCGATCAAAGCGCAGAGTCATAATTCCGAGGAGGAAAATTAGTGACTTGCGATCAAAGCGCAGAGTCATAATTCCGAGGAGGAAAATTAGTGATTAGCAATCAAAGCGCAGAGACACAATTCCGAGGAGGAAAATTCCGAGGAGAGAAAGTAGTGACTCGCGATCAAAGTGCAGAGACACAATTCCAAGGAGCCATTTATTGGAGCTCTTCTCTAGAGAGAGAAGGCCATGAATCTTGGAACCTTCATGGGGAGACTTCCTTGAGGAGCACTCTCCTCTTCTTTAGAAATACTCTCCTCTCCCTTTGAGCCTTCATTGGAGCTCTTCTCTAGAGAGAGAAATCCATGAATCTTGGAGAAGAAAAGCTTCGTAGAGAAAAGAAGAGCCTCATGCCGTTGGTTATGCTTGGATCTTCTCACGGCGACACGGCTTCTTGTTCAAGATCCCTACGGACGGCGCCAAAACTGTTAGTGCTAAAATCGGATTTGTCTCAAGATCAAACCCAATCTCGCACCAACAGTTTAAATTTGTTTGATTTGAGGGACAAAATCACAAGAATGAAGAGAAGATCATCCAAACATGCAAGAGGAGATAAGATTTACGTGGAAAATCCCATGAAATCGGGGAAATACCACGATGATTATGAGCTAATCCACTATTTATTTTTCAATACAATGAAGGAGAAGAAGAAGAAGTGGGGGAGAAACTTGGGAGCTGGAGTCCATGGAGAAGGAGAAGATGGGATGGGTCTACACGTCATGAGGCTTCAGCCGTTGGGGAAAAGCTAATCGTAGATGGGGGTCTCGTCCTTAATCTATAGGTTGTAGGAAGCTTGCGATCCAAGTTTGCCACTTTCACGCCCACCATTGCCTATTCTTCTAGAAGCTCCTCACCGTAAGAAGAGAAGAAGATCTGCTCAAGCTCCTCTTCTTTGGGGGCATTTGGAAACTCTTCTTCTTCTAGGAGGCTCCTCTTCTTCTGGCTCATCTTCTTTTGGGAGGCTCCTCTTCTTCTGGAAGGCTCCTCTTCTGGGAGGCTCCTTTTCTTCTGAGAGACTCCTCTTCTTCTGAGAGTCTCCTCTTCTTATGGTTGCTCCTCTTATGGGAGGCTCCTCTTCTTTTGAGAGGCTCCTCAGATCTGAGTAAAAAATAGTCTATGATCCTTCCATTTGGATGTTTGGATGGATGCCACTTGTTTTCCCACTTTTACCCTTATCATAATATTGTCCGAGTTCATATTCAATTTTTTATTTTTCCTTTACTATTATTCCAAAGTGGAACTCGAGTGAGTGAAGCAAAAAATAAATAATAAATTAAAAAAAACTATATGGTTTCACACGTTTATAAAATAAGAAATGTATTATTATTATTTTTTTTTTGAAAAAAATCTTATGGTTTCTCCAACTAACAAAAAATGAAAAAATCATAAAATTTTTAACAAAAAAACCATATAGTTTTACAGATTTGCAAAAAGGGACAATTTTTGTTAAAAAACTTGATTTGTTTTTCTTTTTTTGTTAGATGGAGAAATCACGTGATTTTTTTTGAAAAAAAATTTATATTTCTTATTTTATAAATATGTGAAACCACAATATATATTTTTTTAAATTTACCAAAAAAAAAAACGCTTGTCTAAATGAAGGTCACCATATAACTACAGTGAGAATGATAATAAATTAGTTTAAAAAACTTTAATTAGGATCTACATGCAATATGAACGCAGAAGCTGGTTGGTCAATTCAGTGAGGTGGGGAGTATTTGGTAGCTTCGTGAAGAGAGGCTCCCTTTGAATTTTGAAAGGTCATGAAACTTTAGTTAACATCAAAGATTGGAATGCTATTTGGCAACATATGAAAAGAGGGTGACATGTTCCCATCAACCCTATGGACAATGAAAAGGATAGATTCTTTTTTCTTAAAAAGACACTGCACTGGTGTGCTTCTTCATGTTCAAACTATGTTGAAATGGAACTCTTTTTCCATTTGTTCGGAGAGATCGATTGGCTATAGGCTATACTCCATAAATATTGTACCTCATGGGGAGTGGTTGGCAGCCTAAACAGGTTACAATAGTGAGTGATCCATATGTGGGTTTTGTAAGGACATGATGCAAAGAGGTGGAAGTTTTTGGTTCCTGGTCACATAGGTAACAGTTGGTCCTATTTTTATGTCAGTGCTTTTTTGTCAGATTTTTAAATGTGAGTATTTTGTCATCCCAAACAAATCAAGCGAATAACGTAACTTTCGATAGTTTTTAGAAAAAGAGATGGATTGGACTCTGTATACCACCGTCTGTGATGAAGTGGTAGAGAGACGCAAAGTTGAAATGACTATTTGGATTTAGCTTCCAACCTCTATGGTCCTCATTTGTGGTGTTTATTTATTAGAAATATATTATGAATTGATTCAATTAGGATCTTCCCTAGTGCATAGCGGTCCCGGAGCTGGGAGGGGTTGCCCTTGGCTGATGCAATCATGGGTCTCTTTGATGTATAGTCATGGCTTTGTTGATAATCAAGCTTTGTAGAGTTGGAAACCGGTGCAAATGGTGAGTGGACTTCAATTAGGGGGAAAATATAATGGAATTAGAGAGTTTTCAGCAAAATTATTCACATTAGAGATTTATTTTGTAAGAACAAAGGTTCAATTTCTTCAAAATTAGATAAAAAAAAATTAATAGAGTGAAAATATAAAGTTTCGTATATAATTATTTTTCAACTAACAAAACTTATATATAAATTCGTTATATTGCATTTTGGGTGTTGTGCCACTATTGTTTAATATTTATTTCAATTAATATGCCATATTTTTTTTAGATAAGAGAAATATAAGTTAAAAAAAAAGTAAATTTGTCAAGAATGGGATTTGAACCCATGCCCTTTCGGACCAGTACCTGAAACTGGCGCCTTAGACCAACTCGGCCATCTTGACATTGATTAATGGAATTTTTCATATTTATTTAACTACTTTTTGCAGAAATTTTGTTTTATTTATTGAATTTATAAATATACATTTCTTTTTCTAAATCAATGACAATAAACAAATATATTTACTTTAATATTTGATCAATCATGTGATTTATAAAATACCGATTTACATTCCTTTATAGTTTAGCTAAATTTTTAAAAACTAAATAACCAATAATAATTAACATATATATTTTTTTATTATTTATGTAAAAATTCAATAATTATGATTTTTAGATCATTTTAAGCAAATTAAAATATATATATTTCCTTGTTTAATTTTACATATAAAATTATCACTTATTCTCCTACCACCTTTTTTTCTCCTACCAAAGGATTCAAGGCTGAGAATATATAGAAAAAGACTAATTTTCTTAGTATGATACACATGATAAGTTTTTTAAAGGTAAAAGCCAAAAGGAGGTAACAATTATATATTATTCATTTAACTTCGTTTAATTTAATATATTAGCAAAGCGAAATGAAATATATGATAAATTAAATTTAAATTAAAGATTAATAAGTTGAAGTATATCTCACATTTCACTTATCTCAAAGTAATTGGTATATAATAGGATTGATGTTTTTATATTGTTTTCTATAAAATAAGGCCATCCGTTACATAAGCTTTAAAAAACAAACTAGAAAAGAAAATTTCTCCATGAACAAAAGATGATAGAAGGAAAATTAACGCCATTTGTGCATAGCAAACACCAAAAAGATAAGCTACTTCAACCAAGTATTTTTAAAATTGAAAGAACCAACTAATTTCTTCTTCCTCTCCTGATATGATAGCGCACGTCTTACCACACAAAAATACGAGCTTCAACCAATACGCGCCTCATCAATTGCGCTTGTGCCCCTCACAAGGCGGACGATGACATTAAGCCACCCCGGGATGACTTTTAGGATGAAGGAAGCGGAGGCCACCACAACCACAAAAACATGCATGAGGTTCGGGGAAGGATCGGACCAACACTGCTTTTAATTTTTTTATTTATTTATTTTTTGAGTTTACAAAATTGGTTTTGTTTTGTTCAGAACAAAATTATCATTTCTGTTTTATTTATTTTTATGACATATATAATTTTTGTTTTTTTTTGTTTTTTAAATAAAATGTTTCCCCACCAAAGTTAATAGTTATATACCCATAACCATGCATCATCTGTGACCTCCTGGTTGTGAGGTACAGATGACTAGAAAAAGTATAGGTAATCTGGGGAAGGAAGCCTCCCAGGCTCCCACTGATTTGTGAGTCATCCTTCTTCCTTCATCCTTTGGCTTGATTAAAAGAATCTTTCTTGAAGCAATCAATCATGTCATTTGCAGAATCAATTCCTAATTAACACAGAGATGAATTAGCATTCAATGAATCAGCTCCCACAATTAATATTGTAATCATAATTAATGGACTTGCATGAATCTTTAAAAGAGACCTGCAAGGTATGCACCATGAACATAGCCATTGTGTTGCTCACTTGTATGCTCCCCAGTGAAATAAACCCTTCCAACAGGTGCCTTCCAATTCACAAATAACAAAAATAATAAAAATTGTTATAAACTTTGATAACCATTGTTTTTTTAATTTTTTTTTTTAATAATTAACTATTCATCCGTGAAACAGTGCCCATTTTCACTATAGGTCCCTGGGGTGTGGGTTGGGGTGGGTGTAGCTAATAGTGGGAGGGAAGGTCCCTGACAAACAGTGCCAGAGACCTATAATTCATTTGCCCTTTTTTTTAAAAAAAAAATTGCGTTATTTGATGCGGTAGTAAACATTCAACGTCTTACCTTGATCTGATCAAACTCATATTTGGTAAAATGGACAGGCCAATTGGAGAAAGAGCCCTTGTAAAACCTGTTAGACCACCACCGTGGTACAAGTATGTCTGTGGCCTCTGGTATATCATTTCCAAACATTTTTTTCAAAACCTCCATGACTTCTGTCTTTGTTTTTGAATCGGCTTGTTTCTCTATCCTTCTTGATTCATCATCTGTGATCGTCACAAGTAGGATATTTTGTCCTAGATATTCCTTCTCAAAGTGCTACAACCATAGCCTCAAAAAGTTTAAGTTATTGATTATTAAAGATAAAAAAAAACTAGTTTATGATTTTATGGTGAATCAAATCCATCTAATATGGTTTTTTTTTTAAAAAAAAGAAACTTTTATGCAACATGTGATTGTCAAATTAAAATGTAGCACATGCAACATGTTAATGTCATGGTTTTGGTTTTTGCATGCAATCCAAAAAAACCTCACACTAATGAAGATGTGTCCACACTTTATTTACCTGCCAGAGTGGATAGTAACCCCTCGTCTCACTGGCATACACAAAGAACTCCGTTCCTTCTCCAGTAGGCCAGAAAGGGTAAGGAAACTTGAGAAAGATTTTGGTGTAAATAGCCATGTGAAATTTGTGAATTGCAAGCATTTTCTCATGCTGTTAGTTCACAAAAATTTAAAAAAAATAAATTAATTAAAAGCTGTCATTGATATATATATTTAATTAGTGTTGGGAAATGCAGACTCAAATCTTTGAAGGAAAAGTTGTAAAACTTTACTGGTAAGTCTGGTTGAAATCTAATAAGGTTAGATTGAAGGACACCAATGCTCACAGAAACCATCACATAGTCTGCTTTGTAAGTCTTTCCATCCTCTGTGGTCACAACCACATCATTGGATGAGTTCTCTATCTGTCTCACCACCTGCCTTTCCAAAATTTCTGATCAAAACAATTTCTTAAAAGAAAAATGAATATTAATCTATAATAACATTATTGTTATGTTTTTAAAAGGTTAGGTATGATTTTGACTTAAGCCAAACTAACTAATATGAACTTTTTAGTTAAGTTTCAAATTGATTTTGAGCTTGATACATAAATAAACACTTAACCGAAACTCCAATTTTATTTATTTATTTATTATTATTATTTTTTACACAAAGGCGACAAATGCCCCAATGTGGGAAATCAAGGATGTGTACAGACGGGACAGGAGAACATCACCAACCTGACCTTCACCTTGCAAGAGTGGAGATTCGATCCCGGGTTCTTCCATAGGAGAACCTCACCCTTTAACAAGGGACCCGGATACCAATAGACTTGGATGTTGTTGGTCTGAAACTCCATTTAAGTCAATAGAATTTTATTTTTTAAGTTTGAGAAATAGGGACATTCATGAATGCTATGTTCTCGAGTTTAGCTTGTTTATTAATCGGTGATTCAAATGTGAAAAAAAAGATTTATGTTTGTATTTCCAATTAAATAAAATGATAAATTATTCACCTTTAACTGGTTTTCATATTATATTTTAAGTTTGAAAATTAAAAAACTTGAAGCAATAATTAATAGAATATGGATCTAATTAATTAACCCAAATTAATTAAGAAAGTGATTAGAATTAAGCTGACCTTGTTAAGCATGAGGCGTGGATCAACAATAGTTCCTTTGTGATCAGTCTTTAAGAATTGAGATGCCAAGTGATAGACCAATGTCTCATAACCTCGCTCGTCGGCGATCAAGTAATCATCATGCCCGAAGTCGGCGTACGTCGGTAATCGCACCATGTTTTTCAGGCCGGTCACTTTAGGTGGCTCCGCGTAAGAGTAGTCACACATGTAGTAATCCAAAGCCATGCTCAAAGGATCACTTGGAACACTGCATAATATATATGCATATGCATTAATGAATATGATTTATCTATTTTTCTCATATATATATATATATATAATATGGATATATGAATTATAACTATTTTAATAGTATATAAACAAATCCTAAGGATTTTGAGTGTAGATGTAATGTAATTAGAACCATTTTAAAAACATTTTTGTTTTTTCTAATTGACATATGGTATTTGACATTTGATCATATGGATAAGTTTTCGACATGTTAATTTATTAGATGTTAGTACATTAGTATAAACAAACAATTTAATCCTGATCAAAATATATAAAAAAAATATAAAAGACAGATATTTATTTATTTATTTATTTTTGATAAATATGGACAAATCACTAAAAGTACGGTATAGCCATGGTTTGAACCCTCAACGTACCCTCTTTTATTGTTGGACCAAGAATTAATTAACTCCTTCATAAATAATATTTTTTATATGAAAAAAATAACAAATATCAAGTTCAAATTAATTAAATCCACCCTTGATGCCTTTTTAGGTTAATAATTATTTGCATAATAAAGAGACAAGACATTACTGATTCAAGAGACTTTGCATTGCTAACAAAGAGATATCATCCCAACCACTTGGTGACAAGGATTTTGAAAGCTTCTGGACCATATAAACAGTATCAATGGCTTCCTCCACAGCCACTCTATCATATAAACCCCCACTGCAATAACAAATTAAGTAATTAATTAAGATCTCAATTAATCACAAAATTTCATATATAGTTAAAATTAAGAATGAACAAGAGCCAAATGTCTGCATGCTAAGAAGAAGCAAGGACCATACTTTTGTTTATAACAGTTCATTGAGATGTTGTCAAAGTTTGAGAGGAATGTCCTAAGGTTGAGCTCTTGAACCATTTTCCAAATAGGGTTCAATTCTTTTCCATTCACTCCTTCCACCCAATTAGCTCCTATCTCTACCTGCAAATCTGTGAAGGAGACCTTACGAATCCGACCGCCGATGCGGTCTGTCGCCTCTATTATTGTTATATTAGATATTCCGACGTCTGACAGGGTTTTCGCTGCCGATATCCCTAGCCAACACTAGAATGATCAACTAACCGTTTTGCATTAGAACTAACATACATGCTGTATTTTAATGAATAGGGAACAAGAATGTGATTAATTAGAGTTCAAATAGACTTATTCTAAGGTACTTAGTTTATTCTCTTTATATTTCCTAGCAAATTTCACAAAGAAAATTAACAATTACACTCCATAAGTTATTCCTATGATGTTAAATTTTGCTCTTAATGAAAAAATAAAATTAAAAAAAAAACTATTCATTCTATCTTTTTTATGTTCTCTACCATAACATCATCCCCCACAATGTTAAAGAAACACACATAATAAAGGGGAATATTGCTAGTTGTTTTTTCACTCACCAGACATACCGGAGCCAATGATGATAACGGAAGGTGACGTGGTATTAGGAACCAACCTGTTGATTGTGTGACTAGTGTCCATGAACACAATGCCTCAATTCTCTTTGCTAGATGGAACAATGCACCAAGAAAACACTATTTATAGAAGAGTTATGGAAGAAAGAGAGTTGGCATGGAGACATTTGATATTTATAATCAACTATGTGATACATAAATAGAAATTATATTATGAAGTTAAAAGGAATCATGATTCCCCCAACCCCAAGACCATGGCAAGTTAAATTTGGTGAGGATATGAACCTTTCACATCAAAATATTTATTTATAGTTAAAAATAAAATCTAAATGTTTTTCCCTGTAAGGAATTGCATCTCCACCAATTGTCTCAACACATTTACCATATTTTTTTTGGGTACAAAGAGCTCCTCTATTTAGCTATTTATGGTTTATCTTAGTTGAAAAACTTGGAGGAGGTCATGACATGTTATTTCCACCTTGAGCTTTTACCTACTTGGAGGTCATGAAATGTATAAATTTCAATAAATGTCAAATCCCTCAACCACTTAAGAATGGATGTGGACATCCCTCTACCGATTCAAAATTGATGGGATCAGGAGCGATCTAAAACCGGGTTTTTGGAAGCAGAACTATCCACTCAAAGCAAAATTATTTGCATGGCTAGCATGGGAGAATCGGATGCTCACCCTCAACAACCTGCACAAGAGGAAGTGGAAAGGTAATCACACTAGATGCTACCTGTGCAAGACCGAGAAGGAATTAGTTCACCACTTAATCATCTCCTGCCCATATATATGTGATGCACATCTGGAACCACTTCAGGACTCTATTTAGCACTCGAATAGGGGGCTTGGATCTTCAAGCCCTGTGGGGAACCAGGGGTACCTCCTCGGGGGTGGACTATATCCAAGGAGAAGGTTGGGATATAGTTATAATGGAATCACTTGGAGTATTTGGGGGGAGAGAAATAGACGGTGTTTTCAGGATAAACAACGTGTTTTCTTAATTAAGAATTATCTGTGATATTTCTTCTCTCATAATCTCTTGATTGGATGTAACTCCAATGGCGAAACGATCAAAGTTGGAGGTAGCAGCAAACTTGGTGAAACACAGCCTAGAATTCACATCCACCACACCAAAGAGGACCAATGAGAGTGGAGACTCCTCCGGGGAGGACCTAACTCAAGTCTGAGCTAGGGAGAAGACAATGAAATGATTGTTGTCAGGAGGATCAGACTACTATAAACTCTGTATTTTCATATTTCCTTTCTGACTAAGTAATGTAATGTACCCTATTATCATAAGTAAATAAAATATGATTTATTCATTTATTAAAAAAAATTAATCATAAATAGTTAGTTAAAAATCTTATTTAAAAATAGGACAAAAATCAAGATAACTTTATCCTACCTCTCACCTATATCAATTTTCTATTCATGTACCAAATACAACAAGACTCTTATTTCAATCACTTGACCCTCATCAACAGCTTGATAATTTGCCACGGATAAATTACATGATTATCATCTATTTTAGTGTAAAGAAACAAGAACTTCCTCACAAAGACTATATAGCTAAGGTGGAGAAATTAATTTAAGTATGCAAATTATTGTATTTTTTTATTTAAAAAAGTTGATGAAGCATATTTATTTATTTATTAAAAGTTGGTGTTACATATCTTGATTATAAAAGGCAAACCATTTTTTTTTTTTTTTTTTTGGAAAAACGAACCATTATTGTTAACACATGCATATTTGTTACTTGTCTGTTAGGCTCAATTTCACTAATATAGATACAGCATTTATAGATGAATAGATATATATATTCCCGTTTCTTTTCACAGTGAGGGCCTTCACATGCAACCCTTCTTTTACTAAAACTTATGAGATACTTACATATAGACCTCCATGACCATAACAATCTTTATTGTTCCAAGATTCATGGGTGGTTGGTTGTGCTACACCATGAGGGAAATAAAGAGATGTATTTCACTTGATATCTTCATATGTTGGCTGTTACATAGAATGATATAAAACTATCACTCCATATCTAGATTATATATTATTAAAATCAACTCTTGTTTAATAGAACATGGAAGGAGATGAAATTATATATATATATATATATATATATATATATATATATATATTAAATAAAAAACATAAATATTCAATAAATTATTAACTAAGTTATCTAACTTCATTGGAAGACAGGGCACTTGACAATGATAACTATTCTCATCCTAAACTCATATTTTCAAAATGTTGTGTGACAAGTTATCCATGGATAACCCTCAACAACCCTTTGTTATTTTATTCTTATAGTATTTTGTATATAGTGTGATATTGGTAAATCCGGATAAACGCGTGGGCTCATCCGAAGCATACACGTAATGATATCCTGAATGCTCATCCGACCGGCAATAATCCCGAACTCGGACATCTCTTTTGGGCAAAAAGATGGTTGTTAAAGTCAAAGCATGGGGAATGGGTGGCAGGGAGATAAGAGGCAGAGGATACGGTGTCGTAGGATAAGTACGACAAGCAAGGTCTCTGACATGGATGGGACAGACACCGAATTCAATAGAGAGAAATAAGAAGGGAGAGAACAATGGGACAAGGTATGCAATGTCTTCAGGACAGAAACTCCTTCCTCACCTCCAAGTTCTCTTTGGCTAACTTGAGTGTCAAAGTTATACCAGGGCACCAAGCCTGCCCAATCAACTCTTCTTCCCTACGTAAGCTTCTCAGCTAACAAGGGGAACTTGTTGCTTCCTTTTACGACGAACGCTAATGTCCCTTGCAACAAAACAAATCTCAATCGTTGGCCAAGACAGGGTTCGATCTCACGGAGAAACCGATTTTTGTGCCAATAGTTTAGCACCATCTGTGGGACTAGAATAAGAAGTCGTGCAACCATGAGAAGGTCCAAGCGCAACCAGGGACAAGAGATGGAGAGTAATGGAGCAACCAGGCCCAATGGAGATTAAGGAGTGGGAGAAACTCCTCTGAGCCAACCCCATGTTGAAGAAGCTCAAGGGGAGCGCTACCAAGCCCTAGAGCAGCGCGTCGAGGAACTAACTAGAACACTCCATGCAGTGGAACACCAGGTTTCCCAGGCTTTACCCTCAACGAGCGCTCCTTTAGTGCATTTGGATAGCCAGGGAAGGTCCAATGCTCGTACACCTAGACAAGGAAGAAGGCCTAGAGAGGAGAAAAGAAGAATGACCCCTTCATCGAAAGCAAATTGAAATCGCCTCTGTGCCCAACACCGACCTAGAACCTCTTCAAGGACTCGACGGTATACCCGCTCCTGTGAGAGGAGGGAGTACTCGAGGCAAGTGCCTAAGATAATCTCCCAGTTCATTCGGGACATGTAACACCCTTATCCTTTTCAGGACCCAGGTGTCACACCAGCCAGATCTAGAGAATGAACCCCAGGCCTAAGGTTGTAGACTACTAATTAACTGTGCAATTAATAACATACGAAAGCTAAATAAGCAAACATATTATAACATAATCTCCAAACGCTAGATATTGTTTAATATATCACCAAATAAAATATTGTCTCAAACTTAAAGTCTCACAACACTCATAATCAAGATAACAAGACTTCTAGACGCGGAGTCAGAGCCAGCTACAGGACATCTCCACTAACTCGCGATCAGACGACCCTCTATATGGTCTCCTGTCTAACGCCTGCAATCACAATGTCAAAGAAGAGGGGGGCTGAGCTACTGGAGCTCAGTGAGTTGGGAACAAGTCTGTCGGGTGTAACTGCACCCGTATAATAAGTAAAACTGTAAAAAAAATTTGACGTATAAAAACATGAATAGAAAATAACTAAATTAAAATACTGAAATCTGAACTGAATACTGAGCAAGTAAATACTGATCAATGTATTCTCTTTTAAATGTATATCTAATTTTTTGTTTCTCTATCTTGTGAATTATTTATGAAACTGACGTTCCCCCTGCCCTGGGTAATCTGTATCTGTGCATTCTCTCTCTCTGAGATGAGCTCTATCTCTAGAAGGCGAGGAATGCGGCATCATCTGATAACCACAAGACTAATTCTCTGACTACACATCTACTTCAATACTTTATGGCCAACAACCAACGAGTATATCTGATACACGTGGTCGACTATATATACGTACACTAAGCATCCGAAGGGATGGAAAGGGGGTTTTGATTTTTATAAAATAGAAGTATTTTTAAAACATATAATTCAGACTTAAAATCAGAATTTAAATCACCCCTCTCCTAACTTAGTGCCGTACTCTATGGCTCTACACGAGCCACCACTGGTCTATACAAGTATATAAATAGAATGTAATCTATCTGTTTCTGTAACTGTTTCTCTTTTCTGTTACTGAATACTAAGCATGAAATGGGTTTATAAAACTCCAGAAACTTTCATAAAACTCCTAGTTCATGCTTTTTAAAACTGAAATCTATATTGTATAAAAATACGGTAAAACAAGTGAACTGTACAAGTAGTTCCCCTCACCTGAATCTAGTCCGAGCTTAAGCCCTGCTCCGGCCTTCCGGCAAAGGGTTTGCTTGCCTTTGCCCTTTCCTGATCATTGAAATATGAAAGCTATAAATACGAAGGTTGTATTCTTGACTCGTACTCTGATCTAAACTAGTAGAATACGGTAAATTAAATACGGAGTTTACACTTCTTACTATCTTACTTTTTCCAATCATTATCATGCCTTAGAATCACTATCATGCTTTGATTAAGGTAACTACTTGCTAATCACAGCATAATAAATCTAAATATATCGGCAAAAATTTCAGCAGCACCTCCTCTAATTGTAGGACTCCGAAATTCTATAAACATTCACACATGATAACTAAATTAACAAATCATAATACATGTCAATTCTATCATCTCACTGCCCTATTACTTCACAACTCTAAATCTTCAATTCCTCTAGGGTTTCAAGTTTATGCAGTCCCATTCACTAAAACCCTTTCATTCAAGGTTTGAGAAGCTCACGAAGGGTTAGAGCTTGAAGGTGCCGAGCTGGTGGCTGCGTGATTGTGTTGGTAAGTCGTCGGACAAAAGTGCAACGCGGCTGAGAAACAGAGGGCATGTGTGGAGGCTCGGTGGGCGGCCGACTACAGTGGCGCTTGGTGTATGGGGGCTGATCTGCAAGCTAGAGTGGCCAGAGCCGGACGGCCAAAGTGTAGAAGCTTTTCAGCCGCTTAGCGGTGGCGTCAAGGAAGCGGACATGCATGAGGGAGTGGCTTGGCCTGAAGGGCTGTGGGGTGTCGGCACTGGTGAGGAGGCGTCCTCACCGCGTGGCAGCGGCTACGGCATACGAATGTGTCGCTGCCATGCGTGGGTAAGGGAAGAGGGAACTTGAAGAAAAAGGGAAGGGTTCTGAAGTTTGATCGAGAAAGAGAGAGATCTAAAAAAATTATTCTCTCTTCTCATAAGACATATATATATATATATATATATATATATATATATATATAAGTTAACATTTTAATTTAATTAATTCTTTTATTAATTAAATCTTAGAAATATCCTCTCTTTTAAAAAGTAATTGATTAAATAATTTATCTTCTAAAATATCTACACTACAAGCGGAACGACTTTTCGTCAATCCTATCTTACTGTGCCGTCACGAGGGCGACTAATGATATTCTCTGGCTTGTCTCTATCTCAGACCAGTTCCGGGAATCCCGGGTCAAACGACCCTATTGACACGAGCTGGCTGTAGTATCACGGGTCGTCCCTTCTCCCGACACAGATCCACGTTTCTCGGCTTTTGACTAGGCCAGATCTACTTTATCGGGACTCTAATTTTTATCTGATATTCTTACTTAATTAATCTGGATTAATTAATATTTAATTAATTTCTGGTTTAATTAATCTAACTCGGCCGACTATCCATCTCCAACTATTCTTTATAACTCTGGCCTGACCCAATAAGGCCTCTCTCGGCCCTATAGTTGCGAGAATGGATTTCAGTCCATTTTATTCCAATTTTCTTTAACTTCGAGGTTAATAATAATTATTCTGATTTAAGTTAATTAACCTCATTTAAAATTTCAAAAATTTATTGAATTTTACTTAGGAAATTTTTGGATGTTACAGGACATCTTGGAGGCGCCACTTCTTGACAACTTTTGGCAGCCATCCATGACCCCCTTATGATAGCACGTCAGATCCAGGAGCCTTCAGTACGAGAATGCTGATCTCCGGGACCACTAACGTTCTCATATACTGTCGGGATTTACACTGCAAAGAGCACCCCAAGCCTTGTTCAACTGTCTTCCTTCCAGCACCGTCTCCTCCTTAAAAACACTGACTGACCCCTTCATCAAGACTCCTCCTTCCAGCCCGCATAGATCTCCTCAGAGTTTATGTATTTTTCTGCCCGGGCTAGGAGGTCGGTTAGTTTCTTCGACTATCTTTTGGTGAGTGAGAATTGGAAAGGGAAGTCACGGAGCCCTTCCATCAAGGCGGTAACAGCCATGATCGGGCTGAAGTCGGTGATGTCCAGTGTCTCCACGTTGAAGCGGTGGAGATATGCACGGAGGCTCTCTCCTTCCTATTGCTTGACCCTCATCAGGATGGCAGAGCTTTTCTTTTGCCTCTTACCGCTGATGATAATTATATCTCAAAAAAATGATATTTTTTTGGTGATATAACTTAGATAAAAGAGTGTAGATATACCAACGACCCACGGGTCTATTGGTACCGGGTTCCCTTGTTAAGGCGTTGGCCTCGACTTGCGTGTCTGCACGGGTGCGGCGCGGGTTCGAGGCTCTCTCCTTACAAAGTGATGGGGAAGGCGCTTGCACGTGCGTTGCAAGCGCGGCCCCTCCTTGACGGTCTTTATGGCCATTGTCAAAAAAAAAAAAAGAGTGTAGATATATGCAAAATATAATTTTTAATCAGGTTATGTCCAAGATTATAACCTTTTATGGCAGTATATATATGTAAAATTCCTCACATTCTTTTCTCTAATGTAGCTTGTTCAGAGGAGTATCAAGCGCACAACAAGTTAAGAAAATAAAGAAAGAAATTACATAAATTTTCCATAGCATAACACAGGAATAACAAAGAGGTCTGAAATGACTAAGAAATTTAACCTCATCTTCACTGAGAATTCAAACTTTAGAGGAACAGATAAATGCAATGAACTACAGGATCATCAATTCATCCACCCGGGACTAAAAACTACAGAAAAGGGGGGAATACATATCATGGTACCGATATGCAAAGGATGAGAGAAGACGAGGGAGGGAATGCAACATCTAAAGATCTGATAGAACTATATGGTACATACAAGTATGGCGGAATTTCATAAGATTTCGATTCAAGGGACAGGCTTCCAGATATAAGTTATCTTCTCTGCCAGAAGTTCCTAAGTGCACAAAGCCTTATTATCATGATGCATTATGACCATTGGCGTTGATTGCCAGGGGATGCTGCTCGCCCACAGCTTCAGAGTTTCCGTTCTGAAATATGTGTGGAAAAGAGTTCAGGAAAACAAAGAAAAGTGATAACAAAGGACATTGATATTTCAACTGATAATTCAAGGCTCACCCCTTCCTTTGCTTCAGGAAATGAATGTTGAGGGGGCGGAGTTGGATTCTTCGAAAGGTCCCTTAGTGTTCCCTGCAAAGATCCCATAAACACAGAGTTTTACATGAAATTCTAGCTGTGGTATCTACTGTGAATTAATCAGGCATATTGTGGACTTTGAAACCAACAAGAATAGTTTGATGTCATGGATTGTGCCCATAACAGTCAAAGAATGCATCATTGAATCAGAAAAGATGATGGAATATTAAAGCTTGATGTGTCAGGATGCAACGTGTGGAAAAGTGGAGCTAATTGGATAGTCCTCTTAAATCTTCACAGTTTAAGGCGTCAATATCTTCCATTAGATGATATCAATTCAACCCTTGCATCATTGGCAGCACATCACTTGATCTGAAGCAACATGATCACATGCATTTGTGATGTGTTGATCAGTAAAGATCACAAACAGTTGATTATTGTGAAGATCTGCTAGGGTTCAGAATAATTAGAGACCAAATGTGCATTACAATATGATTGGAGTCTAATTTCAATACTCTATGTAATTCACCTGATGCTAAATCATTCAATTATCTAACTCCAGGATGCTTAGTATAGTGAAGAAAGTGAATTCAAAATGTAGCCTGAGCAGATATAAATTAGATTATTTCAAAGAAATAAATAAAATGAGATTAATTAATATGGTGTGTTTCTACCAAAAAAGGCCTCTTTTACCATCGTCTTGAATAGAGTAAAAGATGCCATATGTGATACCATGAATCATATGCTAAGGCAAGAAGGTAATGTAAAGTAAAACTTTTTGAGTTAAAAAGAAAGATGTGGCATGTAACATTAAGGACCAACTGCCAACCTTGTTTGCCCACATGAGTCCACAAGCATTGCATAAGGTTCTCGGTCCATCAGGTCCACGGCGCATCATTGGAGTTGACTTTGCACTAATCCCACAGTGATGGCATCTGAAAGGATTCAGGAAACATCAGTGCCGGATCTTCTAAGCAACAACAAACATTCAATAAACTCTGATTCAGAATAGCTAAAGGCACAGTTTGAGATAGAATGCAAGAGGAGCCATGACAAGGGCCAGCTGAGTGCAACTAATTAGAAGAGTGAAGCTACATATGCTAGAGGTATCAAGGGATTCCTTCCATGAAACTTAATAAATGCGAAAAACTTAGAACCTTGCGCCGACTGTCAACTGTGATGGCAAACTTCCTCCTTGTCCGTTGCCAATCCAACTACAACGTCATTCTCGGGAGGTCGACCCTCAATGCTCTAAGGGTGGTAGTATTTACATACCATCTCCTGATGAAGTTCTCGACCTAGAATGGTTGTGGGGAGCTAAGGGGAGATTAGCTGTTTGCTCAACAATGTTATGTTGCCCTCCTCAAAGACAAAGGAAAGGCAAGACTCCATGGACACTGACTGTTGAAGAGCCAGATGAGACCAAGGACATGTAGGCGCAAAAAACTACACCAATCGAGGAGCTGGTCACTCTGTCCTACCAAGGCCCAGTCAGATCAGAATTTCCAGGTCGGAGCCAAGTTGCAATGTAACGATTCGATTCTTTCGAAAATCTGAAAATCCCACTTAATAAGGGAAAATGGGTAATTTAAACCACGAGGAGGATTAAAAGAGTTAACTAGATGGAAAAAGGGATAAATGAGTTAATTTTATGAATTAAGAAGATCAAAAGAAAGGAAAAGAAGAAAATAAAATTTTGGAAAACACTTGGACTTGCATGTAAGGGTTTTTGAAAATAAAAACTAGAACTTCAATTTCTAAGGTGGTAAGAGAAACATTCATGACAATGGACTAAAATTTAATTGTACTAAATGACACTATAGTTCACTAATGATATCCCATGGAGCTTGGCTAAAGCATTATTGGATTAGATGACATCATAGTCACCATCATTCTCCACTACATCTTCAGACATCTTCATAAAGATATATTCTTTGTTTTCTAATTCACTTCCAAGTGGACGATTTAAGAACCATTAATTATAAAGTTAAGGATTTATTTAGTTTAAATCATGGGATAGTGGTGACATTTGCATGGCTTCCATACGTGTCAACTAAGAAAATGTTATTGATTACAATGCTGGTCGTTCGTGCTGTTAAGGTGAAGTTGGAGCGTGGCTTATCCTCAGTGACAGCTTCATTCCAGCAGATTAGTGAGAAGGTAGAAATATTAGCGGTTTCATGGTTCCCATGTTTGGCAGTTAAGCTGGAGCACCTCAACATGAGAGGACTTGCGTGGCTTACATATATACAGACATCCATTTCAGAGTTCAACCCCCCTTGTTCTGCTGAATACCCCTTCTCGGTTTTGGGAAAAGAAATCTCTCCATCCTTGGCTGGCCGGAACCCTGGTAACCCCAAAAGCAACTGCCTTTGTTTTATATTAAGAGGCTGTTTGATTACCCGTAAGTAATTGTGATGTGATTCCATTTACAGGTAAAACTTACTTTTCAACGTTTGGTTACCCGCAAAAGGCTGACTTACTTGTGATTTGTTTTACTTCTCAACTTTGTTTTACTGCATTTCAACTTATGGTCAAATTGGTCGTGAGTTAAAATGCAGGATAACTTTATTGTTTAAGATCACCTTCTCATTCGTCCGCCTCTCTAATCCTCTTGATCATTCTCTTCTCCCACGTCGAAATCTTCTTTTCACTCATCCGTCTCTCTAATCCTCTCGATTTCTCTCTTCTCCCTTGCCGAAACCCTAGCCCCTCTTTCAGTTGTCCTCCTCTCTAATCCTCTTGATCTCTCTTCTCCTTTTTCAAAACCTAGCAACGACATCGACGACGCTTTCAGGGCGCACATCAACGCAAAGATTTTGAGGCTGGGAATACTGGGATCCGCCGTGGGGTCGGTGATAGGTTGCGTGTTCTTATTGCTCTCAACGGTGAACATCGTGTAGGTGCGACTAGGGATGCTGTCGTATGAGCCATCATGCAAGACCGATGCCTCCGGTTTCTCTTCAATTTTTAATTTTTAATTTTTATTGAGACATATTTATTTGGATTTTTTTTAATGTTGCTTTCTTTTAATGTTTATTTATTATTATTTTTAATATTTATTTGAAGTTTTTTAATATATATATTGCAAATGTTAAAAGTTTGCACTAAAGTATAGGGATAAAAAATAATTTATTTTATTTTAAAAAAATTATGTTGCTTAAAATTATATTAAAAAATTATCTTTTACAAAAATTATATATAAAGTTCGGATTATATAACAACAATAACAAAATTTAGTTTAACCTGAACAAATGTAAGGTGATGAACTAAAACATCTACTTAAAATCACTATTATAAAATTTAATTCATTATTGACGTATAAAACGAACATGATGTTTTGTAGGTTGGTGTGATATTAAAATTTATATTAATATTTCTATTATAAATTAAATATAAATATAAAAAAATTAATTATGGGAGTAACTTCACCACTTATTTTACAGGGTGACTGTATCACCCAATTTACTTCAAACCAAACAGTGGAAAATGAAATGCAACATTTAAAATTACGAGAAACTAAACAACCTTTGAAGTAAGTCAAAATACAGTAATCCAAGTTACATGTGATTCTACTTAAATTGTGATTCCACTTACATGTAATTAAACAACCCCTAAAATGGCGGAATCGTGGTTGGACTTCATCTCGTCTTGGAGAGTTCAAAGAGAGAGAGTAGGCTAGAGTTGTGGCTAGAGTTTGCTGTGATTTGAAGGTAAGAGAGGGTTGTTAGTTGCATGGATATTTATTGCATGAGTGAAGGGTAGAATCTGCATGCCTTTTTCTATCAAATTTACTAAGGTGATCCTTAGTTTGATGTTCTGGAGAGGAGAATATTTATTTGAGTAACCTACAACCCTTACTGTGTTTTACTTGGGAGTTTCACTTGGGCACTAGTGAGTTTACCATTGAATGGAAGCCCAACAACTTCAGAATTTGGGAGAGGCAGTAAGCTACAGTTAGAGAGCAACGTTCTCCCTCTCTCTCACCTTGAGAGATGTTGTGGTGAGTTGGGTGTGTAGTTCTAGTTACGTTGCTGCTGTGTAAATAACTATGGTTAACTTGATTGCATTATAAGGAAAGTAATGGACTGTTCTCCAGTCACGTGACAGGGTTAAATTTATGATTCCATTCTGTGTAGTTTAGTGGTTATAAGTATATTAACAGGGTACTTATTAAGACCCTAGTAAACCGTGAAGGTGTTATCAAGAATGAGCATTAAGTTTTAAAACATCAACCTCTACCCTGTTTATGCATGAATAGCTAAAACAAAAAAGAAACACTAACCCAAAGCCCAGGTCAGGTGAGGATGTGACTAGCTTTAGGTGTGTAGGAATGGATTAGTGCACCCAGTTTCTGATTAGGATCTTGAAGCCGTTTGTAATCTTGTAGTGTAGTATGTCATAGAGCATATAGATAGGGAAAATCATTTCTAAATC
Organism: Dioscorea zingiberensis; assembly: GCA_026586065.1. Taxonomy (NCBI): domain Eukaryota; kingdom Viridiplantae; phylum Streptophyta; class Magnoliopsida; order Dioscoreales; family Dioscoreaceae; genus Dioscorea; species Dioscorea zingiberensis. The sequence continues at coordinate 212,354 of JAGGNH010000067.1, read as the reverse complement.
TTATTTGATGCTAATTAATTATGAGAAATTAATATGTTTAGGATGCGGTAAAGACGTTGTGGACTCAGCGGGAGAGCCGGATTTGGGACATCAGGTGAGTGTATATTCACTATACTTGGAAAGTATATATGATCGGATTTTACCGTTGATTTTATTTAATTAATTTTCACCTAAGCTTCTTGGAGTTTGTGCAATGTCGCTAGTTTTATATCTACTAGTATATTATTGGCGTATTTATTGTTTATGTTGTGAAAAGTGAAATAAAAGAACAGGAACGGGACAATAGAGAAGTTGATAATATCGACAGACGTGCACCTTACGCAAGACATGCCTGTTTATACCATAAGGTTCGGGTATGGATACGGTCCGCTCGGGATTTACCTGGTATAAACCATGGTTGCATTCTACGGCGGCTTGAACCGGAAAAATCGGGGAACCGGGGTGGGCGGCCGCAGTAGGGACCAATCGGGGCCCGAGACCCAAATACCACGTCACGCCGGCCCGGTTGGACCGAGACCCGGCCCGGCCCAAATTGAAAGTGAACCGGGCAGAGGAAAAAAAAATTTTATTGTTTTTCAATTTTTATGGAAGTGAAAAAATAATAATAAACAAAAACCAATTGAGGCGTTAGATTCGTAGGAGCACCATGCTACTTACATGAATTCTCAGACGTCCCAAGGCAACCCGAATCCGACATTTGCACCCTCTCGCGTAAGACGCGTGAGAGAGCCTTTTCACCAACAAGGTCTATTGGTTGGTAGAATGAAAGCTATATTTAAAGCGAGTGAAAGTTTTATCCATCAAAGAATGGGACTAAATACTTCCATGCTTTGAATATTTGAAACCAATACTTTTGAAAACAAGTCCATAATAAGGCCCAAAATGAGATGGGCTTAAAAAAATTGTATTTGTATACTTAGTAACTATGATTATATTTTAATTGTGTATTTTAATATTTTTGATTAATTTGTTTTGTTTAGTATGTGTTTGCTTTGGGCATGATCAAATTTAGTTAATCAATCATATTTTTTATTATTATAATTTTGTTTTATATCATATTTTATTATTAATAATTATTAATAATTATTTTTAATATTTTATTTTTTACCCTGCTCAACCCCTGGCTGAACCCCGCTGAACTCCCTTGACCCCCACCCCGGGCTTGGTCGGGTCAATGCCCCGGGCCAGGTCTGACAACCTTGGTATAAACCAAGACATTGAGGTAGGGGTGCATGCGTGGTCGATTTGATATTTGTATTGCTTAGGTATTAGGACATTGTGATTGCATGTACTATTGGATTGATCTAGGTTTTCTATAATGCTTGGTATGTTTAAGCAAATTGAAGATAATGCATATGATTAGCATTATTTGGGATTTATATATATTCTCATTACATACTTTTCCTTAGTGATTGGCACTCGATAAATATTTGGCGCAGGTAAGCTAGAGTGTGTACTCCATAGATGGCTCTAATATGTCCACAAGTGGATGGAGTTTATTTTTGTACAGTCTTAGTACCTGTTTTAGTGAGTACTCTAAGTGTATGTATTATGATATTATTTCTAGACCTGTTAGATTATGTATGTTTGTTTAGCAGGTTTGCTTATTATGTGTGATAATTAGAATATATTTATTATATATAAGACCTTATCAGGATATTAAATTAAACAACTGTAGGGTTGGGTGCACTCCAGGTCTGGCTGGTGCCACATTCGCCTTGGTTAGGAGGCGGGTGTGACATGCAGTCCGAGCAAAGAGGAGGGATCATGACACTCCTGCAAAAACAACTCTGATCTCTTTGCTTGGTCCCCGGAGGACATGCCGAGAGTGAGCTGGAGCGTCATTGAGCACTACCTCAACTTTGATCCTGCTCGCAAGCCAGTGGTGCAGAAATGGAGGAGTTTCACCCCGGAGCGGAGGACATGTCAGTATTGGCTAATGTAGTTCTTGTGAAGAAATCCTTGGGGAAATGAAGGTTGTGTATAGACTTCACAAATCTAAATAAAGTTTGTCCAAAGGACTGCTTCCCTTGCCTTTGATCAATAATTTGGTTGATTCTACATCAGGCTATGAGATGCTCAGCTTCTTGGATGCATTCTCAAGATACAACCAGATCCGGATGGCTAAGTTCGGTGAAGAGAAAACCTTATTTGTCATCAACAAGGGTATATTGCTACAAGGTGATGCCCTTTGTGCTGAAAAATACAGGAGCTACTTTCCAAAGGGTGGTAAACAAGGTCTTCAAGAAGCGATCAGAAGAAATATCGAAGCCTATGTGGATGACATCCTGGTGAAGAGTGAAAAAGTTGAATATCATACAACTGATTTGCAGGAGACCTTCCAGGCACTCTGAGCCTATAGCATGCGCCTCAATTGGAACAAGTGCGCCTTCAGCGCCCGCTAGGAAAAATTCCTAGGATTCATGGTGACCCAGTGAGACATTGAGGCTAACCCTGTGAAGATCAAGGCGATACTTGAGATGGGTTCTTCGAAGACTATCAAGGAGATATAGAGGCTGAATGAAAGCCTGGCAGCACTTAGACGATTTATCTCAAAGTACGGAGAGAGGAACCTTCCCTTCTTTCGAGCTCTGCGGAAGACACCAAAGGTGGAGTGGACCGAGGTATACGAGAAAGCTCTCATACAACTTAAAGACTACCTCAAGTCCCGCACGCTGCTGGCCAAGCCTCTGCTCGGAGATGAGCTTTATATCTACTTAGTTGCCACTACATCGGCGGTCAGCTCAGTCCTCCTAAAAGGAGAAGGACAAGTGCAAAAGCCGATCTACTACACAATAAGGTTCTCAGCGACCCGGAGTCGAGATACACTCGAGAAGTTGACCTTTGCTTTGATCATCACCTTGGCCCGGCGATTGAGGCCTTATTTCCAAGCTCACAAGGTCTCTATTCTCACTGATCAACCCCTAAGGCAGGTCCTTCATCGACCAGAGACATCCTACAAACTAACTAGTAGGTGATCAAGCTTGGAGAGTTTGAGGTAAACTACAAGCCTAGTACTGCTATCAAAGCGCAAGTGCTCGCCAACGTCATAGTGGAGTTGACCACTCCCGAGGGTAACGACCCTTCCCCCGCAGAGTCGACAGAGACAGAAGATGCCTCCTCTCGGTGGACTCTATATGTAGACTGCTCGTCTGCTAAGGATAGATATAGAACTGGTCTCATCCTATGCTCTCCTAGTCTCCTTCTGGATAGAGTACTTCTATGGCCCTAAAGTTCGATTTCAAGACTAGCAACAATGAGGCCAAGTACAAGGCTCGGATTGCTGAGCTACAACTGGTCTGAAGCCTCAGAGTACGGAATCTCCATGTACATACCGACTCTCAACTGGTAGTCGGCCATACAACGGAGGAGTTCGAGGTAAGGGATGAAAATATGGTAAAGTATAGAGTCGTAGTCAAGAAACTCGTCTCTAGCTTCCCACATTTCCAGATTGTCAAGATCCCTCGAGCTCAGAATTATGAAGCAGATTTTTTGTCAAAGCTCGCCTCCTTACCAAGTGCTAACCTCAAACAACCTCTCAGTCTACAGTACCTGGCCTCCAAGACGATCGATTGCTGACCAAGAGAAGAGGTTCTAGAGATTGAAGAGGAGTCATGCTGGATCGATCCCATCCAAAGTTATCCCCGAAACGGATCTCTTCCGTCTGATCCCAAAGAAGCTCGACAGATTATCGCCAGGTCAGCCCAATACAACATTCTAAATAATTGCTTATATAAAAGGTCATATACACTGTCCTTCTTGTGATGCTTGCGCCCTTCCAAGGTCGACTACGTCCTCCGTGAGATACATGATGGCATCGTCGGAGATCACCTTGGAGGCAGAACCCAGAGTCACAAGGTTCTCTGAGAGGGATATTACTGGCCCACCTTAGCAAAGGATGCCATGGCGTTCACCCAAGAATGTGATGCATGCCAATGTCAATCGAGTATTTAGATGTGATTGACTACTCAACTTACTCCAATCATAAGCCCGAGACTGTTCGCGTTATGGGGAGTCGACATCCTCGGCTCTTTCCCCTTGACGGTCTAGCAATTGAAGTTTCTGATCATCACACTCGATTACCTCACCAAAGGGGTGGAAGTTAAGGCTCTAGCGATGATCTCCGAGAAGGCATGCTTCCTTTGGAGATTAATTGTTTGCCAATTCAAGATCCCGGTGGCCTTCATCATCAACAATGGGCGCCAATTCCATAATCAAGTCTTCAAGGACTTCTACTACGAATTGGGCATCAAAGCAAGGCTCACGTCTGTAACTCATCCTCAAACCAATGACCAAGTTGAGGTAACTAACATAACCCTCCTACAAAGCCTTAAGACTCGATTCTTACGAGATGGGTCCAGCTGGGTGGATGAGATCCCGAACGCGTTGTGGGCGTACCGGATGGTTGGTCGAACCCCCATGGGAGAGACTCCTTTGCCTTTACTTTTGGCGTCGAAACTGTAATCCCAGCAGAGATCGGAATCACGACACTCAAGACACAGGCGTTTACCTCGGAAGCCAATGGTGAAAGACTCCGAGTAGTGCTCGACCTCCTTGAATTGAAAAGAGATGTCGCCTGTGTTCAAGCTGCAGCCTACTACCAAAGAGTTCGATATTTTTACAACTCTAGGTTGAAGGAAGTTCAATTCCAGCTCAGAGACACAGTCCTACGTGAGAACATCTTCCAGGGGAACAGAAGCAGAACAGGGAAGCTAATTCTAAACTGGGAACACCTCTATATTGTAAAGGAAGTTGTCCGACCTGACACCTACCGACTTGCTAACATGGAAGGGTGAAGCCTTAAGTGGCCTCTTCAAGCGGAGCATCTACACTACTATTGTCAATATAGGAAAGTTTTAAAGTTTTGAACTTTGAAACGACTCTTCCAATCTCAGCTCCCTTGCCTTTGTCAAAGTCCCTCTAAGGACCGAGCTTCCGGGCTCGTTAAAGTCCCTTAAATAGCCTAGCTTCCAAGCTCGTCAAAGTCCCTCAAAGGGCTGAGCTTTTGAGCTCGTTAAATTCAAAGGGCTGAGCTTCCAAGCTCGTTAAAGTCCCTGAAAGGGTTGAGCTTCTGAGCTCGTCAAAGTCCCTCTATGGGCCGAGCTTCTGAGATTGTCAAAGTCCCTCTAAGGGCCGAGCTTCCAAGCTTGTTAAAGTCCCTCAAAAGAAAGGAACGACCTTCCGAGCTCGTCAAAGTCCCTCTAAGGGCCGAGCTTCCGAGCTCGTTAAAATCCCTAAAAGGACCAAGCTTCCGAGTTTGTTAAAGTCCCTCAAAGGGCCGAGCTTCCAAGCTCATTAAAGTGCCTCTAAGGTTCGAGCTTCTGAGCTTGTTAAAGTCTATCTAAGGGTCAAGATTTCGAGCTCGTTAAAGTCCCTCTAAGGTCCGATCTTCCAAGCTCATCAAAGTCCCTCTAAGGGCCGAGCTTTCAAGCTCGTTAAAGTCCCTCAAAGGGCCAAGTTTCCGAGCTCATCAAAGCTCCTCAAAGGATGGAGCCAGTCACTCATATTGAATATATATAAGCTCTTTTGGAAGAATACTAAGGGTACGGCCGACTGTCACCTACGGGAATGACCGATCCTCTTAAGGGCTTGGCCTCGATGATCGGATTTAAGCTCCTTTGGAAGAGCGCCTAAAGGCACGATCGACGCTCTTAAGGGCTCGACCTCGACGATAACCCAGAATACTACCCATAAAGGCTCAACGTCTGAAAGTCCTCTCAAGAGGCTAAGCAACATAACTCAAATTTAAAGATCTGATAGGGAGTCAAGTATTTTTGCTTCATCAACCACCCTCCTATGGGTCCGACTTCTATTGCCATGTCTTTTTCTCCCTCGCACTAAATCTCTCGTATAAGATTTCGAAAGAAGAGATCAGGGAAGACAAGCATCAGGGGTTGGTAGAACTAAGGATATCCTAAGATTATGCCTGACAAAAATTTCTAAGGTGAGATCAACTCACTCAACTCGATTAAGTTCATTTGAAAACGGAGATCAAAAACACAACAAACATTCAAAAGACTAAGGCAAGAAAACAAAGCATACATCAAGATAGATCCCAAATTTCCTTCTTTCATTGATAAAGAATATACATAGAGTTATACATAACAAAAAGAATAGAAAGGAAAAGGAGAGAAGTGTAATAGAGACAAAGATAAGAACAGTAGATTATGCAAAACCGGCTGCACTGCCCCACCTCCTCCTTGGCTAAAGTAGCCTCGTCCGCTATTGCACCCTCGGAGGAAGCTTCCTCAGCGACAGCTGCATGAGTAGCCTCTTCTACCACTACCTAAAAAGTGGCTTCTTCAATGGTGGCTGTAGGAGCAAGAACAACTTCTCCAGAGTCAAAAGATGAGCCAAAGGAGGAGCTTGAGGAAGAAGAAGCCACGTTACTGCCTACCTCGAAATTTCAAGACTCCCAGTATTCTTCTTAGCCTTCACTTCAAGGTAGAAATTTAGAGCTGCTCCGTAATCTATGTTGTCAAGATCCATAGTAGGATCAAACCGAGCGAAATCCTGGAAGATTGTGAATCCTTCCTTTACTCTAGCTCGGAAGATCTCCTAGGCATCCACCCACTCTTTCACTTGTTGCTCCAATAGCTCTTCCAGGTCCATCATCCTCTTTTGGGACGTCTCGAGGAGGGACTCACCTGTCGCAAGGTCCTTCAAGGCCTTGTCCTTCTCCTCCTCCAGATCCTTCCCTTGACCCTAGGACCACTCAAGCAGAGCCTTGCCCGTTCGAAGTCTTCAGAAATCTTCTTCTTCTCCGCTTCCAAGGCCTTGACCTTCATCTCCCTTCCATCAACATCAGACTCGAGAACATTCACCTTGTTCACAAGAGCCTTGGTGCTAAATTCTGAGGCCTTTAGTAAACTTTTGCTCTACATTAGAGTGCTGAGGACCGCAGATCTTCTCTTCTCAACAAATAAAATCTTTTGATGGAGGTAGGCGAGTTCAACTTCAAGCTTGGAGATCTTCCAAGAGGCTCCCTCCTCCTTCTCCAAGGAACTGGCCCTAACTTCAAGCCCCGAGATCCTCCACTTGAGTTGAGCAATCTTGGCCTCATTGCGCTCCAAAATTTCAGCACAGGGGTTGATTGAGGCGATGTGGTGCATCCAAAATCCAACCTATATCAGAAGAACAATTCTTAGGAGGGGACAGAAAGAAAGAGTACGAAGAAGCCAATCGGAAGGATACCTATCAAAGCTCCAATACAGGAGAGATGGGTGGCCACCCGCTCTCTTCCGAATCCCCGAAGCTTCTCCTGAACACCTTCCGACTGCATGGCATTGAAAGTTTCAGCCACCGCCACGGGGTCATCAAAGAGCAAGCCCTTTGAGGGGAGAACCATCCCCAATTCTGACCTTGTAGGAGTTTGGAAGTCTTCTTATGAGGGAGAGGTTCCACTTCCACTCTTTTGGGAGCCTCGACCTCGGCTCTAATTGCTTGGAGGATCGGGACCCGATCCATTTTTTCGATGAATCTCAGCTTTGGCCTTTGCCCCCTGAGAGGCGATAATTTTCAATTGTTACAAAGTTAAGGCTACTTCTTCGGCCTCAGTATCCACTCCCACCGCTTGGGAGTAGAAACTTGAGGTCACTCTACAAGAGGCCAGCCCAAGACGTTCACATCCTCATCCTTCACCAATACTACATATTGAATGTTGTTCTGCCCCGCTTTGGCTCTGGTGAAGACGAGATCTTGAGGGTTTCAGCGATAGGGGGTCGAGGTGGAGACTCGCGGCGCGTGGCGACCGCCTTGAAGAAACATCCACAGAGGGATACCATCATCCCCGGATGGAGAACTCTCCCGGGATGAATTGGAGTGGTTTCTTGAGGAGGAGGGATCTCCCCGAGCAATGGTGGTTTTCTGGACTTCCCTCAGTGCAACTCCAACTCCTCCAAGCAAGATGCTTTTCCTTCTTGGAAGACCCCTTTGTAGCACTCCTCCTTTTCTTCTTTGAAGACTTTCCGATCTTCATCAAGGATCCTTTGGTCGGGCTCTTCCTTTTCTTGGAGTGGATTGGAGGAGCACCGCAAGCTCAAATTTAGCAAAGAACGGGCAACCTCTTTGGTCTTTATATGTTCACCTGCTGAACCACAACAACAGAATCAGTGACGAATTGCCTTATGTCCTAACTAAAGAGCAAATATAGATGGGTCCTAGATACAGCTAGATAAAGGCTGCACTACCGAAGGTTTTCTGTCGTCAAATATTTATCGACAGGGACCTCAAAGAGACCTCGAAGAACGTTAAATTAGGTTTCCTCGTCAGTGACCATGCCTTCTGATAAGTACTTAATTGTTCATAATTGCTTATTACATTCACGTATATTTGGCATGTTATTTAGTGATAATATAACCACTCGTGCTTAATTAGTGAAAGTTTTGATGAACAGGGTATAATGAAGACGTTCAAGAGAAAAAGGATTTTCGATGGCATTTTAAAGACCAAAACATCGAAGTTAGGAGCTCAGAAGGACTCACAAAGGCCACCACACTACATAGATAATCTCCTAGGATTTATGAAGCCAAAACGAAGAATTCCAGGGGTGGCATACTAGTATATACGGGCATCCATATGACCCCTCAGACGTGCCGACACGCAGAAATGACTCTCAAGAACTTACTTTCCAGAAGACCATACGGGCCACCCATACAACCCATATGGCTCTCTGTCAGACCCCGTTTTCCATTACGCAGTGGGCCAACATGGATGCGACACGTGTCATATGTTTTCAGCGATTGTAAACCCTATAACTAGCAACTATTAGGGTTAAGAAAAATAGAGGAGATCATCTTAATCAATCTTGGATGGCTTGTGACGGTGAGAGTTGAAGGAAGAAAGGGATAGAGCTTCATTGAAGATCCATGTACCAGAAGTCGCGAACAATAGAGGTAAGATCGTTTATATTTATTTTGATTCCCTCATTTTTTTTTTTTTTTTTTTGCATTGGGTTTGTGTTCCCTTTCTATGGGGAACTAACTTTCTAGGTATTTGGGCATAATGAACCTTCGGACTAATTTAGATCATTGACTTTGTTTTTTATTATCATTGGTTGTTTTTGTTTTAGATTCTATTGAGTGTTCTTTTGTTGAATTGGTTTTTTACGTTGCGACAACTCGGAATTCCAATATGATTCATATGAGAGATGAGTGAACGCCTCCTATTGTGTAGATCTACCTCAATAGAGGGAGTTGTGAGTACATCTAGAGATAGGGTATTAAGGAGAGAGACTCTTTCAAACATCTTATTTCCATAACTCTCTCGAGATTTTTGGTTCCCCAAAATGTTAATGCAACTAGGGTTAGGTATTGGTCAGCTTCGAGAGAGAGATTTAATACACTTTAGGAACCCTCTATCCAACATCTTCCAACCTTTGATATAAAACCACTGCCTTGATTTTTATGAAAGTCGGAAGAGGATTCACGTCTCAATACCCCTTTTATGATAGATTGTTTTAGTGTTATGCTTGATAATAGAACGATAGCTAAACTAGTACTTCTTAGTCAATGTAGGTTAGACATCCTATTCTCCTGAGTACACTTTTATTACTTGACACGCACCTATACACTTCATGAACGTACACATCACCTTCCTTATATATAGTGTCTACCCGAGGGGTCCCCCACTTGGTTCAGACAAGCCACTCAAGCTTGTAAGAGACATAGAAGTATTTATCCTTCCACCCCTTGATGGAAGTTGGTGTTTTACCTAAAACATGTCTCTTAGAATGGGCCGAGGAGAAGTACCAATCAGTATCGGATTACGACACTAGCCAAAAAGAAGACAGAACCAACATAAGGTTGGTTTAACGTTGAAGTTAAGGACCATCACGAACCCACATAGTATTCTCCATGAGTTCGGGGAAAGTTGGGAGGGGCAGAGTTAATGGAATTTCAGAATTTCGCGAATGATATTGGGGAATGGAAGCCTAAGACCACCTACTAAGGCATCATGGTATATGGCTATCTCCCCCTCTTTGGTGGGCGTACTAGCTTGCTTAAAAAGAGAGGGAACCCTATAGGTAAAGGGAGGAGAGGAGATGTTATAGAAGTCTACTAAGGCTTGCACCTCTTTGACGAGAAGGATGATCGGATGAGCCCCAGATCCGGCCTTTGATAATCTAGAGGTTGAAGGAGGAGCCCTAGAGTCTGGAGGAAAAGAAGGAGCCCTAGATGCTAAAGGAATGACCTTCATTACCTTGATGGGAGAAGTGGACGAAAGAAAGATGAAGAATTGAAAGGAAGAGCTCACGCACTGTGAATCACAGAAGCAGGAAGACAAAGTGCGGAGGTGAGAGGCAAAACCCACATTTCTCCCTTTTGAACCTTTGAAGATGATCTTCCAAATGGTCTGATCAGATTCGACGGCCCGGATCACAGCGCGAAACGACTCTCTGCGGATATGTGATACATGGGCCGCGAAGGTTGTGCCCATCATAACGCCTGCCATACCACGCCATACCTTTTCGAATGAGGCGCTTCAAAAGCGTGACGTGTAGTGGAAATGTGCCTAGCATTAAGTGCATCACAAGGTTTGAGGCCAATGCTTACCTCATACCTCGGACGCTCGGTTACGGCCCTGACTTCCGACACAACGACCTCGACTCGGACCTTGGACGCTTAGTTATGGCCCAGATTTCCGACACAATGTCCTAGCTAGGACCCCGGATGCTCTGATACAACCTGTGATCTCAATACACTACCTCGACTAAGACTGACGCCGACCACCGCCGTGTGCCTCCGGCACTTTGAATCGCGATGGACCTTTGATTTCCCCACCGCCTCAGTAAGTTTCGACTTCCCTTGCCAGTCGACGCCACACCTTACCTCGGATCCACCATCTCAACCGCCTATCCTAAAACTGCTGCCTACCCAAACGACCCAACCTAACACCCAGCTTTTCAGGCCGACCTAAGCCCGAGGACAACTCGGCCTCGGACGCAAGCGTACTTGGGGGAAGGGGGGGGACTAATGATATGGGTAAATTCGGATAAACACGTGGACTAATCTGAAGCATACACATGGTGATATCCCGAATGCCCATCCGACCGGCATGAATCCCCAACTCGGACATCCCCTTGGGGCAAAAAGATGATTGTTAAAGTCAAGGCATGGGGAGAGGGTTACAGGGAGATAAGAGGCAAAGGATACGGTGTCGGAGGATAAGTACAGCAAGCAAGGTTTCTAACACGAAGGGGAAGGGCGCCAAATTCAACGGAGAGAAATAAGAAGGGAGAGAACAAGAGGACAAGGTATGCAACGTCTTCAGGACAAAAACTCCTCCATTACATCCAAGTTCTCTTTGGCTGACTTGAGCGTTGGAGCTACACCGGGAACCAAGCCCGCCCCAATCAACTCTTTTTCCTTGTATAGGTTTCTCGGCGAACCAGGGGAACTTGATGTTGCCTTCTACGACGACAGCTGACTCCCCTCACAACAAAACAAATCTCAACCGTTGGCTAGGACCGGGTTCGATCTCAAAGAGGAACCGGTTTTTGCACCAACATAGCGGATATTTGTGTTTTTTATAATTATTTTCTAATGAATACTTAACTATCTCTATAGTTGAAAACAGAGACATAGTCGGAAAATTCTCCGCTCCTTGACCAATTGATGCTACATCATTATAAAAAAATAGTATAAAAACAAAAATACTTTCAACAAGTCATATATCATGTCACTTAAGCTTAATATATATGATGATATATAGTAGGATCTGAATTTTCTTCTAAAAATATTCACCGTCAAAAACCTAATCATGTGTGACCAACATTCACAAAGAAAGTTGTTAACTCGTTCCTTCCCACAAATAGAGATTGAGGATTCGAACTATGTCTACATGTGCTTATAGTGGTTTGTCCACATTTATCAAAAAAAAAAAAAAAAACCTAACCACTAGTAATTTCTTGTAATTAGTCAAATATAAAGATAATGTTTGAGATTATAAAATTCATTTTAAACTAATAGTCCTTTAGGTATTAAAAAAATAAAATGAAGTTTTGTTTCATTTTTTACACCACACATGTATGACATATATACCTCAAAACCATATCTCATTGATTTTAACAATTCCCATGCTAATTCTTCAACAAATATCACCCTAACATTTGTCCTTATTGTTGATTCTCTTCCATACTATAGCAAAATTAAAACAAGTAGTGTTTTTTGAATACACTTAATTCCCAATCAACTTGAAAAACAAACAACAAGGAACTTAAATTTACCACACTTAATTGGATGTAGCTTTGGTTGCATGGACAAAACCATTTCTAAGAAACAATTCCTGCATCCTTAGCCTTGATTTTGAACTTGCAGGAGCCTCTCTTGATGCAGCGAATCATCATGTTTGCACAATCAATACCTATTAAACATGGATATCAATAAAGAACAAGCACTATTCAATCTTTCTTAATTTTATAGTGTTTCTAGGGTTTATAAATGTCAACATACCTGCAATATATGCACCATGAACATAGCCATTGTAGTGCTCACTTGTGTGCTCTCCAGTAAAGTAAACCCTTCCAACAGGTGCCTGTTAGAAATAATAGTATCAAGTCGGTTAATTAAATAAATATATTTCACTCCAATTGCTTCAGTTCTTGATATATATATATATATATATATATATATATATATATATATATATATATATATATAAAGGGCAGTTCAGTGCTACAAAAATCCTGCTATGTGTGGGGGAGGAAGGGTCACACCATTTAAGTCTATTGTATACAGCCTTATCCTATATTTTTTACAAGAGGTTGTTTTCACTTAGGTCTATATATATACTTACCCTAATTTGATCAAACTCGTATCGGTTAACACCAATTGGCCAGTTAGAGAATGAGCCTTGGTAAAACCTATCAGACCACCATCTAGGCACAAATATGTCTGTGGCCTCAGGTATGTTTTTGCCGAACATTTTCCTTAAAACCTTCATAGTTTCTGCCTTTGTCTCTGAATCTGATTGTTGTTCTATTCTTCTTGATTCCTCGTCTGTTACTGTAACTTGTAGGACATGAGCTCCCGGGTATTGCTTCTCAAAATGCTACAAAAACAATACAAAAGTTTCTAGCTGTAATTCAAAGATGGAGACCTACATATTAAAAAGTGGGTAGGACTTAATTAATATCTCACCTGCCATATTGGATAATAACCTCTTCTCTCGCTGGCATACAAGAAGAACTCAGTCCCATTTCCAGTAGGCCAAAATGTGTAAGGGAACTTGAGAAAGATCTTAGTATAAACAGACATATCAAACTCATACATTGCACGGATCTTCTTGGTCTGTTTAAAAAAAAAATATATATATATATATATATATATATAATGAGAGATCGACCTGCAAAACAAGTCTCAAAGTGTCTTTTGGACTTGGAATAAGAGTGGATTGAGGTTAAAATACCAATGTGCACCAATATTAGTTTAGTTATTCTGAAATTAAAACTTTATTCGATCTTCCGTTATCGATACTGCTGGATAACAATTAGATTTAGAGTGTTTATACAATGCTTTTGTTTAGGAGAAATATGAAATTATACAATTTTTAGATATAAATATAAGTATATACAGGACTTACAGGCAAGGTTGGTTGAAATTTGATGAGAGTGGTCTGAAGAACACCAATGCTAACAGAAACCATAACATAGTCTGCTTTGTAACTCTTGCCATCTTCTGTAGTTACAATTGCACCACTAGATGAATAATTTATATGCCTCACTACCTGCATTTCATAATTAAATTTCAATAAAAAACCATAACAAGTTTCCAAATTTCCTCATCATAAATTTATAGATGAAGTTCATGGCCATTAATTAGGATTATTCCTCCCTTAATTACCACTAATTTCAATTAAAACAGACAGATTCAATGAATAAATAATCTCAAGTTGTTCATTGCATTCCAACTTTGGAGTTATCCATGACAATTAGCATTGTGCTTATTTTAATCTTATCTTTTTTTTTTTGTTGAAATTAGCCAACAAGTGACCCCACGAAGGAATTCAAAAGACGGGTACAAATTGCGCATCTTAAAGTTCTCAACGAAGTTGCACTCGAGTAAGCTCAATGCGCATTAATCGCCTTTTATTCTACATAAAGGAGAATTCTACCACTTGTTGTGCCTTAACGCCAAAACACCTCTAAATAGGAAACATATCGTTACTTTATGCGAGTGGAGGCTCAAATCCGAAACCATCCCATCTGACGTAAAATAGTGGTACAGCTAAGCCAAGAGGCCTTTGGCATTTTAATCTTATCTTGTCTCACTACTTGCCAATATTTTTATTCAATCATATGGCCGGCCCACATTCCAAATTATACTCACAAGTCACAAGGTAAGTTTGGAGTATTGGTGAAGCTTGGTTGTTCATCCGAGAATATAATTGATGACCTGCTGATTTATTTAGTCAAGAACCAGCTCATAGGCTTATTAATTTATAGAAACATCTCCATATTTTATTTGCACGAGTTTCCAAGGCACTAAGTACTATTGCATGCGAACAAGATCACATTGGTAAACCTTTTCCTAGCTAAAACAAAGTATCTTAGAAATTAAATTATATTATATAACAAGTACATATAAGAGTCCATTATTAATCAATCATGGGATTTTAATTAAAATCCTTAACCTGTTCAAAATAAACTTCAAAATACTCATGCTCATTAATTAATTGAGTTCTTGTAATCTTTCTTATTCTAGTCTTTAAAATAATTAAGGTCTTCTCCTATTCTATACCTTGGAACATATTTTAAACTATTTTGCTATATTCTGGCAATTAATAAGAGCAAGAACATGAAGAAAGTAAACTAAAACTAAACAAGTGCATAGAGATCTCTATGAAAACAAATCATCATGCAGGGTCAGGTTGTTGTTTCTTACCTTGTTTAGCATGAGACGAGGATCAACAATGTTTCCTTGTTTGTCAGTCTTCAAGAACTGGTGTGCCAAATGATAAACCAAGCTCTCATACCCTCTTTGATCGGCGACAAAGTGTAGGTCTTCGCCGAAGTTTGCGAAGGTCGCCAATGGCACAGTGTTCTGCATGCTTGTCACTCTTGGTGGCTCTGCAAACTCGTAGTCATAGGTGTAGTAATCTATCACCATCTCCACTGAATCACTTGGAACACTGCAATATATGTTCATCCTATTAATCCTAAACTATGATCACACTTTTTAATTGAGGTCTTTGTTTTGTTAATTATGAATGACATGAAGAGAACTATATATATATATATATATATATATATATATGCATGATCCTAATTCAGTTTATAATAAGATTTCATACTTTTCTTGTGTTTGTGATAATAATTAAAACTTGAAAGATCATTACCGATTCATGAGACGTTGCATTGTTAGCAAAGAGATGTCATCACGTCCACTGGACGGCAAGGATGATGAAAGATTAGCTCCTGAATTCTCAACCTCATCTACAGTACCAATGGCTTTATCAACTACAGTGCTATGATACAACCCACCACTGCAACAACAAGACAATAAGAACACATGACTCACTTATAGAAGAAATTAAACAATGAAAATTAAAGAAGCAAATTAAGAACCTCACCCTTCTTTATAACAGTTGAGTGATATATTATCATAGTTGGAGTAGAAGTTCCTAAGATGAAGCTCTTGAGCCAGCTTCCAAATAGGGTTTAACTCCTTGCCATTCACTCCTTCCACCCAGTTAGCTCCCATCTCCACTTGCAAGCCGGCAAAGGGAACCTTGTGCATCCTTCCGCCGATCCGGCCGGTCGCCTCAAGGATAGTAAGGTCTGTTATTCCAGCATCCGATAACGTCTTTGCCGCCGATATCCCTAGCAAAGAAAGATGAGAGTTTCTTGTTTAGAACTATATATGTAAGTGTTAATTTGTTGTGTTGTTGGGAGTGAACATATATTGTGATGAGCTTTGAGAATTCGTTCCCTCACCAGACATTCCTGCGCCGACGATGATCACTGAGGGGGATTTTGTTGCAGCCATGGCTCCTACTATGAACATCATTAGCACTATGGCTTCAATGGCCATGGCTCTCATCTCCATCTTCTCTCTGGCTCTCTCTTTCTAAATATTGATATCTATAGAAGAAATGCAGGAAGAGGTCTGGCTATTTAAGAAATGTAAAATGAGTTACATTTTGGTTGGAAATAGACAGTGAGAACTTTACATCAAATGTTTAGTTTTTTTTTTAATTATTTTATAGCAAAGTTACGTGACCACATTTATTGAAAAAATAATAATTTCATTATTTATAATTCTTAGTTTTTATTCTCCAAGTATTTATTGATCCATAGTTTTTATTATATGATATTTATTTTTTATTTTACTAAATATCCAAATTGAATAATAAAAAATTATCATAAAGGAGATGTTAGATTATGACTTTAAATCACAAACCTTACAACTTTGTTATCCTTTTTCAGTTTGATCGATCGATAAACTTCTAGTATAAAATATAATTAAAGAAAAACCACATTTAATGTCTTAAATTTATGCATGTAGATTAACTAATTAAACAACAAGTTCTTTTATTCAAACCCTATAACTATGATATCCTTTTCGGTTTGACACATAATTTTTTTTATAAAATATAATAATAAAAAAAAATAGATTTAGGAGTGCCAAATCTTTATCAATAAATAACATAAATTCCTTAAAAAAGAATTGATTATCTAGATCATTAAAAAGATGTATTACATGTGAAAAGCGTTCTATTATATTTATATATTTATTTATTTATCAGTCACCAAATGCTTAAAAAAACCAAAAACATCAAGTGCAGTCAGTGGTCAAACAATGCCTAGTTGGCATGTTTGGTTGGATGTTAGTAGATAAGCGAGAACTCTACCTCAAATGTCTAGGTTTTTTTTGTTTTTAGCAAAGTGACATGTCTACATTTATTTAAAAATAATAATTTTGTTCATTGTAATTCTTAGTTTTTTATGTTCAAGTATTTATTGATTCATATTTTTTTTATTATATGGCGTTATTATTTATTTTACTATAAAAGTAAATATATAAATAAAATAATAAATAATTGTCATAAAGGAGATGTGAGATCATGACTACCCGATCCGGGCATCGATCCGGTCAAGGCTCTGGGTCTCGGGTCAACTGGTTTAACCGTAGGGTCATTTTGGTCAATACTAGGTTAATAAAAATATTTTTAAATATTTTTTTAAAATTATAAATTATTTCTGAATGTGTAATAATATATAATATTCATTAATTATTAATTATCAATTAAATATAACTTGAAGGAAAAAAAGAGAAAATTGTTAATACCTCAATTGAAAATAAAACAAAAGTAATAATATATAATGTAGGGTTGATGTCCGGGCCAGGTCTAATAACTATGGATTTATGATTTATGATTTATCTAGGGTTTTAGTTTTTTATTTTAATGAAATTACATATTTACCCTTTAACATATTAGAAAAATTTTAAAAAAACCGAGGATGAAAAAGTCATTTAAAAAAAAACATTAGCCCCACCGGGTCATAGAAACCTTGCTAGGTCACCAGATTTGGCCGGTTCAAAGCGGGTTAGGCCAGTTTAAAGCGGGTCGATTGCGTAAATGGGCCAATTAGAGATCCGGACCGGTTTAGCCATCGGGTCACCTGGTTGACCGATTTGACCGCCGGGCCTGTCCAAGTTTAATAACACTACTATAAACCACAAAGCCTACAACTCTGATATCGTTTTTCAGTTTGATGAATAAATTTCTAGTATAAAATGTAATATAAAAAAACATTTAATACCTTAAATTTATGCATGTAGATTAATTAATTAAACAATAAATTCTTTTATTCAAATCAGCTTACTAATAAATCAGCTTACTAAGGTAAGTCTCATGAAGAGAGGTTGGGAGACCAAGAAAGAAGACATCATCCACCATCATTTTTTTTTTGTTTTTTGTCCGGTATGAATTTCAGGATCTTCCAATCAAATAGAGATAAGATAAAGCATCTATGACGTGCTTCTAGTAACTTGTCTATATTTATCTAAAAAAATAACTTAGAGAATATGTTTTCTACTTAATATAATAACTTGTTTATAAGGGTAATGAGATTCTTTACATGGTAACACATCTATAAAAATAAATAAAAAAACAAATTATTTATACTATAATATATCAATAAGAATCAATCTGAAATTGATTAATGTCAATCAATGATTCTTTAGAATCAATCAAGGATTAATTTAGAGAGATGATGGTTTGTTTGTTTAACCTCAAAATAATTTAAAACCTTTAAAGGGGCATGTGGAAATCATTTATTTTATTTATTTATCACTAAATGCTTTAAATAAAAGCCAAAAACATCCAGTCCATCGGTCAAACAAAGCCTTCTTGGAATTATCTGAACTTTCTTAATAGCATAAATTAAGTATCGAATGTATTCACTTTAATGATGTGATTAGGTAAAGATAAGCCAACAAGATCACACTAATTAAGCTGCATGATCATTAAGAATAAAAGAAACCAAATTGTTTCTAAGTCGCAACATCTTGAAAGGATTATTAACACCAACAACCATTCTCAATAGTCAAATGAATGGAAGAAGGATATTTAAGTTTTTTTTAAAGGAAAATTGTATATAAGTGAGTAATTATGTATATAGTTTTATAAAATTATATATGTGTTTCAATTTTGAATTATTGATAATTGTTTATATATCTTTTAAATTTTCAACTAAATAAAAATAAAAATAAAAATAAAAAGATCTAGTGAGTAAGAAAATAACTGGAGATATGAGTATCAATAATTCTTAAAAGAAAAAGCATACCGACTTATATGTTAGAAGAAGCTCCGTGTAACAGATCAACACTGAAATTTCTTATTTATCAACTCCAATCAACTAATCTATCATCACAATCAGTAGATGTACATGGATATTCCAATCTATTCACATCTATTCTACTAGATCACCAAACATTCAATAGAGAATAGAATTCAATGCTAATACTGGCTAGATTATACTGTTCAACAACAGGCATTACTGTAATCAAAGAAAGAAATGAAGATAACAAGGGTTCAAGGAACACCCTGCAAAGACGATGATGATCGTCAACAATCATGCATCGTTCTGGCCTCCGTTCTCTCACTCCGAGAGCTCGGGTTGATTCTCTACTAACTCTGATGCCCTATCTCCACGCGCAATGTCGCCTTTTAAATCGTTCTCATTACCCGCCATAACGAAATCCGAGAACCTTCTATTAGGTTTCTTCTCATGAATGCCTCGATGACACGTGTTACGGTCTTCACGCTTTTTACACAGATGCGTTTCTTCAGCCGTTTCATCCCACGTGTAGATCAAAAAATTTCCTTGTTTCCCTATACTTTGGTTTCCTTATAGTGTTGATCTGTTTTGCATGATTGTTTCAATGGGAAACGTTACAATGCCATCCCCATTAACAAGGGTCTTTCCTTCAAGTCCCTACAGTCCAAATTGGTTCTTCAAAGTCTCCCAATCCTTCCAAGTAATATCATCAGATGATAATGCATCCCATCTGACTAATACTTGCCGTATATGTTTGCCATTACAAATAATGCTTCATTGTTGAAGCACTATTATAGGTTGAATCATTGGACTTGCATGCCTCACTTGTCAGCAATGGTAGTGGAACAGAAGATTGAGATGGATCACCGATGCATGGTTTCAGACAAGAAACGTGTGGAAGACTGGGTGTATATGCGCCTCAGATGGTAACTGCAACCAGTACGCCACCTCTTTGATTCGTTGCATTATCTTAAAAGGACCGAAGTACCTCATTGCTAATTTCTGATTTCTCTTTAGATGAGCAGAACATTGAGGGTGAGGTTGTAGTTTAACAAAGACCCAGTCCCCTTCCTTGAATACTATTTACTATCTTTTCTTATTTGCTAAAGTCTTCATACGAGCCTAAGCCTTGATAAGATGTTGCTTAAGTTGAGTTAATAATCTGGCCCTCTGCAACAAAAGAGTAGCAACCACTGGAGGATCTTCTTCATTAGAACAATAAGGAAGTAATGTAGGTGGCTTACGTCTATAGACTGCTTGGAATGGAATCATACCCAAGCTGTGATGATATGCAGTATTATACCATAATTCAACCCAATGGATAAGATCAACCCATCCTCTTGGGTTCTCTGAAGCAAAACATCTCAAGTACATCTCCAAACACTTATTCAATGCCTCTAATTGCTCATCAGACTGAGGGTGATAAGTTGAAGACATCGCCAATGTGGTTCCCATCCTATGGAATAAATATTGCCAAAAATTACTTGTAAAAACTCGATCATGATCAAATACAATTGATCAAGCACTCCATGTAATTTCACCACATTTTTTTATGAATATCTCTACCACAAATGATCTTTTAAAATCAGATCTAAGAGGCATGAAATGTCCATACTTTGATAATCTGTCAACCACCACTAATACAAATGAAAATCCTCTTGACAGTAGTAAACTCACTATGAAATCCATTGCTATACCATCCCATATTTTAAGAGGAATTGACAAGGGTTGGAGTAGCCCTCCAAGCAGTGTATGATCATCCTTAGCTTGTTGACATGTCCTACAAGATTTCACAAATGTTGCCACTTTCCTTTTTATACCCTTCTACTAAAATTGATGTGCTAAACAGGAATAGGTACGCAGACTCCCTGCATGACCTCCCATCAATGTGGAATGAGACTCATGTAACAATTGGTGTTTGTGTTGGGATGTATGCCCTAAAGCATATGATGCTATGAATATTATTTAATTATGAATAAAATAATATAATTATTACAAGTGCATGTATTGTTTGAATACTTTATGAATATCACAAAATTCTACAATTATCTACGTAACCTTGAATAAATATATATAAGTGTTATATATATGGGAGGATATTATTTAAGGATGATAATTTAAATTAGTCCGTGAAAACTAGTCAATTGACTTAACAATTAAAGTATGGAATCTTTAATTGATTTTCACAAGTGCGGCTCATTATCATTAAGAATGAAATGATTTTATCCAAACAATTGATGTAGAGGGACATCTAATGAGGGCACAATATATAATGAGATTATGTAGGACTGGGACACGATGTGATTTGAATCTTTGATAATTTTCGTTAAAATATAATGCATTCAGATCATGTCAGCGATAATTGGATATATAATGATCTTAATCCTGAGTGGTTAGCAAACTCCTATTTGTTGTGTTACATCTTTTAATTTACTCGGTACGAATTATAAGATCATAATCCTTAAACTTTGTATGTTGGAGGTGTAACAAAATGAATAGCAGGGAATGTTAACATCGCAAGACGGAATCCATTCCTTCTTCATAAGAAGTAGACAGATAATTCCCTTGAGTGATGATTTAGGGCTTGAATGGTATGAGTACTAAGATTCTTGATTTATTCTTGAATCTTATCATTCATTAGAGAATCATTGATACTTGAGGATAAAGATGTAATTAGAGAGGTTAACGGATCTTTACCTAGCTCTAATTATGAATTATTCATGGAGGATCAATATATAGGAGATGACTATATCATATGGACGACTCGAATCCCGAGTAATTTTATATCTATAATTTCGGGAGTGCAATTCCAAGTTTTTAGTGGAGTAACTTTGGAATTAATAAAACATATTGATTAATTAAAGAGTTTAATTGATTAATATAAAGTTTTATTGGAGCCCGGGATTATAGGTCCATAAGTCGCCCTCCAGACAAGGAACTCCGATTGGACAAGTTTAGTTGATTTTGTATTGATCACTTTATTACAAATTAATTGAGAATTAATTTGTAGTATGTTAGTACTAAAATTGGATTTAGGGCTCAATCTCAGCCTAGTAATTGAATTTATATTTATAGGGTGGCTATCCTAGATTGAAATCGAATGAGGATCCAAGTAAGAGAGAGAAAAGCCAAATTTACGTAGAAAAACCCCTAAGAATCGGGGAAAAAACCACGGGAGAAAAAGTTCTCACTATGAATGATCAAAAGTACATAAGATCTTACAGCCATTCTTCAAATGGAAAGCAAGAAGGAGAATGAAAAGTAGATCCTCTTTCCAATTTGGCAGGGCTTCGCTGCTTGGATCTCAGAATGTCCAAAATGAGTTGTGATCCTTGCCTTTTATAGGCATGGATTGCGTGCTGAGCACGCTTCTCAATTTGATCATGTGTCCACCAAATTGTCCGGTCTAGCTAAGCGCCCGTAAGCGTCGACACATCTGTACCGTAATTATTCTAGAATTTTGGAATGCCGTCGCCCACAATTTGTCTCTCTTCTAGAAGACCGGAGGCTATACGGATAATTACAGGTTCCGATATACTGCCCGCTTGAGTTTGATGAGGTTCTTTCCGATATCGATACGTTTCATAACGGTTTCGTCATATCGAATATTTATATCGGATCGGCATGGTGCTTCGTAGCGGGTCAATCCGATCCGGTGACTCGTTCATCTCGGAACGTTATACTGTAGCGCCAATATGAAATTCTAGGTTGTTGTACCAACATGTGATTTGTCTGGATGACTGCCACGTGTCCCACTACAACGGATTATATCGATCTCAACAGGCCATACAGGCCCCACCAGATCATATCGATCCCAATGGATCATATCGATCTCGACAGACCATACCGGTCTCGTCATATCATATCGATCTCGACAGACCATACCGGTCTCGTCATACCATATCGATCCCAACGGATCATATCGGTCACAGTGCCCATACCGGGCTCAACAAGCCATATCGATCCCAATGGATCATATCGGCTCCAGCGGATCATACCGGCTCCAGCAAACCATGCTGATTTACCATACCAACAGAGCACACCAGTCTTGGAGAATCAACAAGCCAAAGCAGCTCCAAAAAGAAGACAACTACGCCAATCATTCATCGACAAAGATTATATCAGGTCGGACAATTGCACCAATCAAACATCACAGGAGTCATCATACAAGCATGTCACATCCACAAACAGCGTCAACTTCATACAAGTAAGACCAAGCTCCTCATTTCTACAACAATTTGATAGCTTATTACTTTGGAAATGAAAGAAAGAAGAAAAGTCCATTTATTAACAACGAGAATGAAATACTTCAAGAAATGAAACAATCAGAAAGAGACAGATTAGCAAGAAAAGGAAATCTATTGATTGAAGATAAAGAAGTACAAAGACAATACAAAAATTAAGAAGAATCAGAAGAAACAGAAAAATCTGAGTCATAGACGCCATCAGGAACTTGAGAAGGAGTGACTGCGAGCATCGACACCTTTTCGCATTGATTGTTCCCGAGAATGTGGACCTCAAAGCACATGTCCTCTCGAAGAACAAAGATAAGCAGCTCTCCCTCCACCAGTTGGTGATCCCTCACAAAGTCTACCCAACCCTCAATAAACCGAACGTCCCCGAGTTCCGGCGACATGGATGGAGTCACTGACCCGATGGTTTCTTTGGCGGGTCCCACATGAATCCGACAGGCCAGCCTCAAAGAATGCTCTCATATGACCCCGGAAAGCCCTCGGAATCCACAAGTAGCGAGAGTTATCGCTGAGAAAGAACTTGAAGAAAGAGGGACAGCTGTTGTTACCCATGACGAAAGAATAAGATATCCAAAAATGATCACCATCGCCCATATTTATATTGAGATTTCTGCAGAAGCAGTTAATGCATGTTCAACATACTAAGGGACATCAGACGCTTCGCTTCAAGCCCCAAGATATCAAAAGACATCAAACGCTTTGTTTCAAACCAATAAAGGCGACTTTTAGCCTTTTTTCAAAGGAATACCGCATTAAGACTACTTTGGAAACACTTAAGAATTAAAGGCTCGGTTTGACGAAATTGCTGCTTTTCTTGTCAAAGGGATGATCATGAAGTGGATCCGGTCCGAAGTGAACAATCAAATAATAAATATCGACCGATCCGATATAATACCTTCGCCGTCGATGAGTGTCAGAGGCATTACACGACCCGATATGAACATCCAGAAACAGATCAGTAGTAAAAGGATTATAACTTAATAAGCATTGAAGATGAATTGAACAGCAATTTCGTTCATTCTCAAAAAGGAAGAAAGAACAGAAAGATGATCATAATGTTCTCGTGAAATACAACTCAAAAAAGAATTTACAGTTCAGAATCAAGTCTTCAAAACAGAATGAAGAATTATGAAAGCGATTATAGGCTCCTTCATTAGACAAAATCCCAATTGCTACTTCTTGTGACATTCTCTCGATGAGCTTGTGCAAGGAGTTTTGCTTCAAGAGCTTCTGCAGATTTCTTCGCTTTATCGTTCAGAATTTTTTCTTGAACTGCTTTCAATTCTTCAATTTCACTGCGAAGCCATCTCACTTCGGGTCGATCTAGCAGAAAGAAGAAAAAGGGATGGAATGATTAAAAAGAAGCAAAGGAAAACTAAGGGAATTTAGCTAACCTTCCCTCCTACGCACAGTGGAAGATCTACTCCCTTGATCAGCTTCAGGGGCCGTCATTTTATTTGCCTCAGTAGAGGCAACCTTAATACTTTCAGAAACTCCTCCTCCACTTGGAATAACAGAAGCAGCTCCTCCACTTGGGATAGCAGAAGCGGTTTTAACTAGATAAAGGAGAAATGAATGAACAACTGTACTGTTTGGGATATCAGACGGAAGGAAAATCAAGGCTTACATGTTTCAGTGGGGGTGTCATCTTCAACCTCAATGATCGCTGAAGGAGTTCCGCTTGAGGCTTCATGATCCTTCCATACTGAAGAATTGGTTCTTGATCAGGAGCAATCTCTCCACGATCTCCCATATTTTCATAGATGGATTCCGATTCTGCTAGAAATTCTTTATATATCGGATCAGGATCCGATGTAACCTCTGGAATTTTTTCTATTCCTTTCTCCGGAGCTTTTGTCGAATCCGATGTGGATACGAGAAGAATTGTTGTATCGGAAACATTCTTCTCCGACTCCGATACAAATGCAGTACAAATTTTTTCTGAACCAGGAATATCGGGTCCTATTTCTTCAATAACAGAAGGTTCAGCTCTTGCTTCCTCAACAACAGGATCTTTGTTTTCCTCCCCTTCACTATGACACTTCTCGAAATAAA
The DNA here is from genome assembly GCA_026586065.1 of Dioscorea zingiberensis. Lineage (NCBI taxonomy): Eukaryota > Viridiplantae > Streptophyta > Magnoliopsida > Dioscoreales > Dioscoreaceae > Dioscorea > Dioscorea zingiberensis. The sequence goes on along the minus strand of JAGGNH010000067.1, from coordinate 187,262 downwards.
GTTCCACAACGTCGTCATAGGAAGTTTGATGAAAGTTGACTGAAGGGTCAACAGAATGGACACTGCTCAGAATCGAATAAACTTCTGATGTTACTCTACGAACTTCATCATCAGACAGTTCTCTTTTTTCTACTGCAGTAAGCTTGCCTTCCAGTTCCATACATCTCTTCCAACTTTCATTCAGATTTCTTCGCAGGGATGAAGTCTCCTCTTTAATAACCTCATTCAACTGCTGGGCAGCGAGAACTTCACTTTGAGCTTGAGAAAGGAGATTGTCTTTAGCTCTCAATTGTTCAGATAAGAAGTCGATCTCCTCTTTCATTTTACCAGCTAACCCCTCAGCATCTTTAAGCTTTGTCCTCAAGATCTTCTTCAATTCTTCTTCATTGGAAGCCTCACGCCTAAGCGCAAACACTTCATCAGAGAGCTTCCTATTTTCATCAACAATAGAGTCTTTTTCATTTTTAGACTGATCCAGATCCAGTCTTAAAGAAGCAACAGTTTGCTCGAATAAGGAAAGGGAAGCTTGCAAACTCTAGTAACCCACTTTTAACGCACTATGTGCTGCTTGAGATTCCCTCAATTCAGCGACTATAGTTTCTTTTTCTTCAGTCGGTTTAGGTAGTTCAGCATCTTTGGCTAAAAGACTTTCCTGAAGCTTTTTATTCTTAGAGTTACCCAAGCTACAGAATGTCGCGATCTGTTCCCCCCACAAAGCAGTCTGCAAAAAAAAAATTTATTAAGTAGGAAGCAGAATTGTGTTATCAATTGATAAGGAAGTCAAGAACATACTGAAGCCATAGACTATCGGAAATGGGAGCAAGATTCTTCCATACTAAATTGATTCAAATGATTATTAACAGTATCTTACCGCCAGGATCGGATAGGATTTCTGACAAGCTTAACATCGACGGGCAAGGTAGTGTCTTGTCGAAAGGCAAATCCCTTATGCCCAGAACTTCGGAAGTTTAGATTACCAATAGAAGGATCTGCAATTTGCGTTTTACCTGAAATTAAAACTAAAGTGGAGGATCAACCGATACATAGCAGAATCGAGCAAAATCGAAGTAGCAAGAATACAACGAATAACACTGGATCCGTACCTTTCTTCCGATCAGAGTCAGATCCTGTCTCCGAAGAAGTATTCTCTCCCAATCTGAGAAGTTCATCTGGTTTGGAAACAGTCGGCACATCGGGGATTTGAATATCGAAACCCAATCCGATAGGAAGAGTATGAGGGAATATGATAGGCACATCGGGATCCGATGAAGCTGGAAGGGATGAAAAAGGAATGACAGTTTCTTCTTGAATTGGACCAACCAAATCTCTAACAACTCCCTCAGGTGGAATAGAAGCAGAACTAGCTTTATCCACAGCCTTCATTAGTCATCTCCTCTTAACAACTGGAACCTTGATCGGAATTGGAGGAAGGCTAGTAGTAATGGGAGTTGTTACCTTTTCAAAACTAATTGAGGTATCAGATTCACTCCTTTGGCCAGGACCAAGCTGTTGGGAACGGGCATCATCAGTTGGAGTCTTCTCAACTTCTCTACTGCCATAACTGCGAAGTTCTTTGTTCGAAGCTTCTTTCCCTTTCCTCTTCGATTTATCCGCCTGGGAGATGGCGTGCATCCTCTCAGCCAGAGTCTGTGGTGCCATATCCTTCTCTGAGAAAGAATGATGAATAAAACAAATCAGGATTGAATGGCAATCAAAGATCATTCGATAACATGGATTGAAGATTTGGAGTAATCCTACCTAAAGCTAAGTATAATCCGCACTCCTGGAGTCTCTTATCAGACAAGAAAGATTTATCTAATGCAGTTTTCTTGAACTTCTCGAATTTTTTGAACCAATCGCTCTCAGCTGGTTTTACCTTTACTTTGGAGCTTGAAGGAACACAAGGGGTTCCCCACTTGGTACTAAAGCCCCAATTCTCGATATTGGAAACAAAGAAGTACTTACTTTTCCAATCCTTGATTGAATCAGGGACTGAACCAAGGAAAACCGCACCAGGTTTGGCACCGAAATAGTACCAATCAGATTGTCTATCTTGGTTGATGTTGAAGAGGAGACTAAACAAATGAACAGTCGGCTCAACCTCGCAAAGGAGTGAAACTACAACGAAACCGCAAAGGATTCTCCAAGAATTGGGAGTTAGTTGAGAAGGATTCAAACTAAAGTGACGGAAAATATCTACAAAAATTTGCGGAAAAGGCAACCTAAGACCAGCTACAAGAGCATCTTGGTAAACAACCAAGTCTCCTCCTTGAGAAGGAGAACAAGCATGTTCAGATGGGGATGGAACCCGATAGGAGAAATTAGCGGAAGAGAGATGATACTTCGCTACTAAATCATCAATTTTAGCCTCAGAAAGAGTATTAACAAAGGAGTAGGAACAGCGTTTCGGGTCCCTAGCAAGCTTTGGCATCGTGAAGAAACGACAGAGAAAACCCTAGAGCAAAGAAGATTCAAACTCTGAGAGAGAGAGCCTCGTACCTGAGAGGATAAAACTTTTCTGGGAATCGAAAGATCAATGACTTCTTGAAGAAAGACAAAACGAATCAGGAAACAAAGCAAGAAGATCTCCACAGGGATAGCGCCATTCTCGAATGATTTTGAAATTAGGCTCTCCAACAATATTTGGAAATCAAATCGACGGTCAGGATCAAAGCAAGAGACTATACAAAACCCTCCATCTGACGGTTAGGGATAGAAGGAAATTCAAAATGCTTCGGATTCTTGACGCGTGGGAAATGAAAGGGCAATGTCATCATGAGCCTTATCTCACTACACTCCTTAGAAATCGCATTTTCACGCTAAGGAATGGGGTGTGATCAATGCTGAACAGTTAGCATTAAAGCCTAAGAAGTAATAAAGACTTCTTCACCCCTGAAAGAAGTGACTGCTGTACACTAGATGTGACAGATCAAATAAGGGCGTCGAATTAAGAATCCAAGAAAACAAGAAGGAGAATGTTGCGACAAAAAGTCACAAAAAGTATGGTACGAATGGGAGAAGGAGCATTAAATGAAAACAATGGAGCAGATATTGACCCAATAGTTCTAACACAGTTTGATCACAGTAATGCTTAGCTTCATTAACTCGAATAATGATCAAAGAATATTTGATCACCCTTCGAATTAATTCGCAAGCATACTTGATGGGGGACTATTGATAGGGATGAAAGTAGTGGGACACGTGGCAGTCATCCAGACAAACCACATGTTGGAACAACAACCTAGAACTTCATATTGGCGCTACAGTATAACGTTCCAATATGAACGACTCACCGGATCGGATTGACCCGCTATGAAGCACCATGCCGATTCGATATAAATAATCTATATGACGAAACCGTTATAAAACGTATCGATATCGGAAAGAACCAAATCAAACTTGCGTAGGCATATCAGAACCCAGAATTATCCGTATCGCCTCCAGTCTTCTAGAAGAGAAACAGCTGTGGACAGCCTGACATTCTAGAAAATTCTAGAATAATTACAGTTAGAGGCGGCTTCGGGCGCTTAGTCGGCAAATTTGGGCGGCAATTTGGCGGACACGTGATCAAATTGAGAAGCGTGCTCAGTACGCAATCCATGCCTATAAAAGGCAAGGATAACAACTCATTTTGGACATTATGAGATCCAAGCAGCGAAGCCCTGCCAAATTGGAAAGAGGATCTACTTTTCATTCTCCTTCTTGCTTTCCATTTGAAGAATGGCTGTAAGATCTTCTGTACTTTTGATCATTCATAGTGAGAACTTTTTCTCCCGTGGTTTTTTCCCCGATTCTTAGGGGTTTTTCCACGGAAATTTGGCTTTTCTCTCTCTGGCTTGGATCCTCATTCGATTTCAATCTAGGATAGCCACCCTATAAATATAAATTCAATTGCTAGGCTGAGATTGGGCCCTAAATCCAATTTTAGTACTAATATAGTATTATTTATAAATAAAATAAATAAATACATAATTTGATTATATATTTATTTATGGACTTATTGGATAATGTGAGCCAAGACACATGTGTTTAAATTTGAGTTAAAATTAAGATAAACTCAAATTAATTTGAATTTAGATAAGCTTGTAAAGCATATGTCTAGATTCAATATATGTAGTAAGTTGGTTGCCAAGTTTGATTTTGATTTTGAATCTAAAATCAAATAACTAAACACATGGAAAGAGATAAATATAAGGATATTTTATCTTTTTAAATTTGGCCTAAAATCTCTCTAAATTTTTGTATGACAAAAATTTGATTTTGAATTCAAAAGGGTATTTGAATTCAAATAGAAATCTTATCTTAGTTTAAAAAGGAGAGTTATTTTCTCTATAAAATGAGTAGCCTTCTCCTCTCATTATAAGAGTTTATGATGACTTTCAAAAGGAGTTTGATATAAGTTTTAGAGAGTGTGAGATAGGAACCAATTGAGGAATCCTAACAGAGAAAGAGAGAGAATTTCTCAAAAGTCCTAGTCTCAATTGCTCATTAGATGAGTTTTAGAGAGAGACAATAATCAGTTTAGTGATCTGATTAATCTTGAGTTGTACCCACACACAAGTCCATCTCGGATCTTTGTCATTAGAAGGAAGACCGTGGTTTCGGGAAAAGAAGATCTACCTATCTCGGAGGATTTAAACTTCTACAACTTTAAGGTATGCTAAGAAATCTGGAAAATTGCTAGGGAAAATTTCCCTCGCGAAACCATGAATTTCCGTCGCTAAAATAAATCAGCAACGAAATAGCGAGGGAAAAGTTTCCGTCGCGATTTTTATTCTTATCTAATTTTATTAATTCATAAGTAGAATTAATTATTATAATTTACAAAGTTTTTATAAAAAGTGTTTTTGATGAATACCGATCCAAGATCTTGTTTTATACGTGCTTATTCACGCTTCCGCATATTTTGAAAATTGTTTTCCCAAGATCTAAAACCAACAACTGGTATCAGAGCCAGGTTGTAAATTATATTAATTAATTCATTGATTATGTGATAATCTACTCGTGAATACTATAATAATTATAGGTAAGCATATGCATACATTATTATATCATGTGATGATATGAATATTTTTTAAAATATGATTGAATGAATAGAACTCTGGTAGTTAATTATATGATGCCTTTGGATTAGGCTTTTGTTTGTTAGATCAAATTTAAAATTAGGCCCTTCACATGTAATTTTAAATTCATGTCTTCATGATGGATGAAGGAGGCCAAAACCCAAAAAGAATTTAGAAAATTTTAGAAATTTTTCTTGATTATTTTATGGGTTGTACTATTAGAAATACCTAAAGACACCACGTCAGAGTCTTTTACTATTATGCAGATTATCCTATTTGTTCTGTGTAATGTTATATAAAAGTATGATGATGCATAATAACATGTCATCTAGGATAGTTTTCCTACTCATATACAATCACATGTTATTTGATATATATGTTTATTAATTATGCCTAAAATTTAATGAGATTAAATCTTAAATATGCATGATGCAATTAAAATTTTAAGAGTTAAAATTGATTTCATATTAGTTTTTATTATAAAGTTGAAATTGTTTTGATTTTAAAATATGAAATATGTTATAATTGCACATTTGAAAATAATGAGTGGGAGAGGGTAATATGACGATTTTACCCACAGGTCTCCATTGTTGGTACAACGAATGCTGTTTTGAATGGCGCCTCGAGACGCCATGATTTCGTCTACCCTACGGAGGGTGTCCATTTAATTCATGCTAGGATTGACCTCCATGAGATAGGATGTAATTATGGATCTCTTTAATGACCGACCCTACGGCGGCGTTCTAAAGTGAAATAATTGGATTCCGAAACAATGGGCTACACTCATAAAGATGCATTAAATAGTTTATTGCATCTTGACCCGAATTACGATAGTTAATAAATATTGAAAAATATTAGATATCTTTGATGAGTATTTATTGATTGAAAATGTTTCAGTTCAATTTGAAAATATGTGACCTACCCTACGGCGACACAATATTTTGGTAGATTGAATTATCGTTTAGCAATTATTATAGTTATTTTTAATACTATACTATGCCCTAAAATTAAATATATGTGGTATTGATGCACTTGCAATTTTTTTAATTTTCAGCATGTCTATTCCATTAATCAGTCTGCTATCACTTGAACAATTGATTGGCGAAAATTACGCCAAATGGAAAAGTAATATAAACTTGCTACTTGTCAATGAAGACTATAAGTTTGTACTCCTGGAGGAATGTCCTCCTGAACCAGCCAATAATGCACCTAAGTCTCAAAAAGATACCTATGATCACTGGATTAAGGCAAATAATAAAGCTAAGGTCTATATGCTAGCGGGCATGAATGAGTTGCTCCGCAGGCAGGATGAATTGATGGAAACTGCTTATGAGATAATGCAGTCCCTAGATGGTATGTTTGGACAACCATCAGAATAGGCTCGGCTAGATACTGTCAATGCATTTATGAATGACAGGATGAAGGCTGGGACTAAGATCCGACCCCATGTGCTGAAGATGATAAATCATCTTCATAAGGCTGAGTTGAATGGAGCAGAGATTGACTAGAAGACTAAAGTAAGCATAATTCTTCAGAGTTTGACCCCTAAGTTCCAGCAGTTCAAAAACAATTATGTTATGAACAAAAGGGCTTATAATCTCACTCAATTGTTGAATGAGTTGCAAGCTTTCGAATCTGTCAATGACGGAAAGAATGGCGAGACAAATGTTGCCGAGAATTCTTCTGACAAGAACAATAAGAAGAAGAAGAACAATGCTGGAAAGAACAAGGGAAAGTTCAAGAAAAAGGGCAACCCTCAGAAGAATGTCAACTCCAAGAAATCCGGGAAGGCTGAAAAGGAAAAATGTTTCCACTGTGACAAGCCTGGACATTGGAAAAGAAACTGCAAGCAGTATCTCGAAGAATTGAAGGAAAAGAAAAAGGGGAAAGGTAAATATGATTTACTTGTCCTTGAAGCATGTTTAGTAGAGAGTGACATCTCAACCTGGGTCATTGATTCAGAAGCGACTAATCATGTTTGTTTTTCTTCTGAGCCTTCACAAGAGTAGAGGCTGCGGGATGACGAGTACTGCGATGGTCGTGGGCAATGACGCCTTGAGTTTCAAATAAGGCAAGGGGAAGTCGACTTGATTTCCTGGAAATAAATTTCTTGTTTTGAACAATGTTTATTTTATTCCCAGTTTTAGATGAAATTTGATTTCGATTTCTAGATTAAATGAACAATCATTTAAAGTTACTTTTGAGATTGAAACAGTTTCTATTTCAAAGAATGGTTTGAATATTTGTTCTGGATATCTGGATGATGGTCTTTATTTTCTCAGACCAATTTATAAACCACTGCTTAATACTGAGATGTTTAAAATAGTTGAACCAAAGAGTAAAAGGCAAAAGGTTTCTGATCAGAACGAGACATATCTATGGCATCTCAAACTTGGCCATATTAACCTGAACAGGATTGAAAGACTGACCAAGGATGAAGGTCCTTTAAGGGAACTAAAAGTTAATGACCTACCAGTTTGTGAATCTTGTTTGGAAGGTAAGATGGCCAAGAGATCCTTTTCTACAAAAGGAGAGAGAGCTAAGCAACCTCTAGAGATGATACATACTGATGTATGTGGACCCTTAAATGTCCAAGCTAGAGGAGGCTATGAATATTTCGTCACCTTTATTGATGATTATTCAAGATACGGATATGCATACCTGATGCAAAGGAAATCTGAAACTTTTGACAAGTTTAAGGTTTTCAAAGCTGAAGCTGAAAAGCAACTTAGCAAAGAAATCAAAATTCTTCTATCAGATCGAGGAGGTGAATATCTTGATACAGAATTCACAGATTTTCTTGTAGAGTGTGGTATCGTATCACAACTCACTGCACTAGGTACTTCGCAGCTGGTGTTGCAGAGAGAAGAAACAGAACCTTGCTTGACATGATAAGATCAATGTTGAGTTACTCTTCACTCCCCACTTCTTTCTGAGGTTATGTGCTAAGAACTGCAGTTTATATCCTAAACGTGGTTCCTTCTAAATCTATACCTAGCACTCCTTTGGAGATGTGGAATGGTAGGAAACCTAGATTGAAACACTTTCGGATATGGGGATGTCCGGCACATGTGTTGAAAAGCAAATCTGGGAAGTTGGAATCACAAAGTGAGTTGTGCATGTTTGTGGATTATCCTGAGGGTACTAGAGGTGGTCTTTTCTATAGTCCTCAAGATAAGAAATTATTTGTATCGACAAATGTTACTTTTCTTGAATATGACTATATTAAGGACTATAAGCCCAGGAGCAAAGTTATACTCGAAGAGATGCTATCAGCAAGCAAATCCGCCAGTGCCAACAAGAGTTGTTGAAAGGCAAAGTCCGAGAACCACAGTTCTGAATCAGAATCCTCCGATTCATCGTCGTAGTGGGAGGGAAATAAGATTACCTGACCGGTATAGACAAGAATCGAATCTCGTCATGGCTGATGACGGAATTCAGGATCCGCTGACTTTTAAGTTAGCAATGGAGGATGATGATAAAGATAAATGGCTTGAAGCTATGAAACTTGAGATGGATTCAATGTATTCTAACTCAGTCTGGGAACTTGCAGATCTTCCTGATGGGGTAAAACCCATAGGGTGCAAATGGATCTACAAGAGAAAGAGAGGGGTGGACGGGAAAGTGGAGACTTTTAAAGCAAGATTAGTGGCCAAGGGTTATACCCAAAGAGAGGGAATCGATTTTGAAGAAACCTTCTCGCCGGTCGCTAAACTCAAGTCCATTAGGATACTCTTATCCATTGCTGCATATTATGACTATGACATATGGCAAATGGATGTCAAGACAACCTTTTTGAACAGCCATCTTGAAGAAAGCATTTATATGATGCAACCAGAGGGTTTTACAGTTGAAGGTCAAGAGCAGAAAGTCTGCAAATTGCTAAAGTCTGTATATGGACTCAAGCAAGCTTCAAGAACATGGAACATAAGGATCGATGAGGCTATCAAGTCATATGGGTTTGGCCAAAACCTTGATGAACCATGTGTCTATAAGCATATCAAAGAGAATAGTGTGGTTTTCCTAATCCTTTATGTCGATGATATCTTACTCATTGGGAATGACAGGAAATCAATGATTGAAGCAAAGGATTGGTTAGCAAGCCAATTCCAAATGAAAGATTTGGGAGAGGCAAGCTATATTCTTGGGATCCAGATAATAAGGGATCGTAAGAATCGGATGTTGGCTTTGTCTCAGGCATCATACATTGACAAGGTGCTTGTCAGGTATAACATGCAAAACTCCAAGAAAGGGTATTTGCCCTCTAGGCATGGTATACACCTTTTTAAAAAATAATGTCCTAAGACTCCTCAGGAGGAAGAAGACATGAGACGATATCCATACGCGTCTGCTATTGGGAGTTTGATGTATGTTATGCAGTGTACAAGGCCGAATATCTGTTATGCTGTAGGAATAGTAAGCAAGTTCCAGTCAAACCCAGGATTCGATCACTGGACGGCGGTCAAGTGTATTCTCAAGTATCTTCGGAGAACGAGAGTTTTGGATTGAGAGACATGTCCCATCTGCTTTAGTGCAAGTGGGAGATTGTTGGGATGTATGCCCTAAAGCATATGATGCTATGAATATTATTTAATTATGAATAAAATAATATAATTATTACAAGTGCATGTATTGTTTGAATACTTTATGAATATCACAAAATTTCACAATTATCTACGTAACCTTGAATAAATATATATAAGTGTTATATATATGGGAGGATATTATTTAAAGATGATAATTTAAATTAGTCCTTGAAAACTAGTCAATTGACTTAACAATTAAAGTTTGGAATCTTTAATTGATTTTCACAAGTGCGGTTCATTATCATTAAGAATGAAATGATTTTATCCAAACCATTGATGTAGAGGGACATCTAATGAGGACACTATACATAATGAGATTATGTAGGACTGGGACACGATGTGATTTGAATCTTTGATAATTTTCGTTAAAATATAATGTATTCAAATCATGTTAATGATGGTCGGATATATAATGATCTTAATCCTGAGTGGTTAGCAAACTCCTATTTGTTGTGTTACATCTTTTGATTTACTCGGTACGGATTATAAGATCATAATCCTTAAACTTTGTATGTTGGAGGTGTAACAAAATGAATAGCAGGGAATGTTAACATCGCAAGACGGAATCCATTCCTTCTTCATAAGAAGTAGACAGATAATTCCCTTGAGTGATGATTCAGGGCTTGAATGGTATGAGTACTCAGATTCTTGATTTGTTCTTGAATCTTATCATTCATTAGAGAATCATTGATACTTAAGGATAAAGATGTAATTAGAGAGGTTAACGGATCTTTACCTAGCTCTAATTATGAATTATTCATGGAGGATCAATATATAGGAGATGACTATATCATATGGACGACTCGAATCCCGAGTAATTTTATATCTATAATTTCGGGAGTGCAATTCCAAGTTTTTAGTGGAGTAACTTTGGAATTAATAAAACATATTGATTAATTAAAGAGTTTAATTGATTAATATAAAGTTTTATTGGAGCCCGGGATTATAGGTCCATAAGTCCCCCTCCAAATAAGGAACTCCGATTGGACAAGTTTAGTTGATTTTGTGTTAATCACTTTATTACAAATTAATTGAGAATTAATTTGTAGTATTATTTATAAATAAAATAAATAAATACATAATTTGATTATATATTTATTTATGGACTTATTGGATAATGTGAGCCAAGACACATGTGTTTAAATTTGAGTTATAATTAAGATAAACTCAAATTAATTTGAATTTAGATAAGCTTGTAAAGCATATGTCTAGATTCAATATATGTAGTAAGTTGGTTGCTAAGTTTGATTTTGATTTTGAATCTAAAATCAAATAACTAACACATGGAAAGAGATAAATATAAAGATATTTTATCTTTTAAATTTGGCCTAAAATCTCTCTAAATTTTTGTACGACAAAAATTTGATTTTGAATTCAAAAGGGTATTTGAATTCAAATCGAAATCTTATCTTAGTTTAAAAAGGAGAGTTATTTTCTCTATAAAAGGAGTAGCCTTTCTCCTCTCATTATAAGAGTTTATGATGACTTTCAAAAGGAGTTTGATATAAGTTTTAGAGAATGTGAGATAGGAACCAATTGAGAAATCCTAACAGAGAAAAGAGAGAAAAAAGTTGTTTTACCGAAAGTCACAGTACCGATTCAATTGCTCATTAGATGAGTTTTAGAGAGAGACAATAATCAGTTTAGTGATCTGATTAATCTTGAGTTGTGCCCACACACAAGTCCATCTCGGATCTTTGTCACCGGAAGGAAGACCGTGGTGTCGTGAAAAGAAGATCTACCGATCTCAGAGGATTTAAACTTCTACAACGTTTAGGTACGCTAAGAAATCTGGAAAATTGCTAGGGAAAATTTCCCTCGCGAAACCATGAATTTCCGTCGCTAAAATAAATCAGCGACGAAATAGCGAGGGAAAAGTTTCCGTCGCGATTTTTATTCTTGATCTAATTTTATTAATTCATAAGTAGAATTAATTATTATAATTTATAAAGTTTTCATAAAAAGTGTTTTTGATGAATACCAATCCAAGATCTTGTTTTATACGTGCTTATTCACGCTTCCGCATATTTTGAAAATTGTTTTCCCAAGATCTAAAACCAACAGTTTGATCTGTGGATTATCTGGCACTACTAAACTATTTTGATGCGACAATATTTCACTGCACTAATTATAAGACCCTGTTGTTATTTGTTCCTCTTTAATAGCCTTGATGATTGCCAGACAATTTGGATCATTCTATTGTACTTCCTATAGTTTTATCAACAATTCATTGTGTCTTTGAGAACATGCCAAGGTGAAGCATCTTGATAGAGCATCTGCCACTTAAGTCTCTTTCCCTAGTTTATATTCTATAGTAAAATCATAGCCCATAATTAAGTTTAGGCAACTGTTTCTTTGTTTTGGGGTATTGGTGGATTGATTACTCAAATGTTGTAATGCCTGTTGATCAGTGCGAATTATGAATTTGTTACCAACTAGATAGTGCCTAAATTTAGCCACAACCTCTGTAATAGCATAAAACTCTCTAGTATAAGCAGACTGAGACCTCAATCTTTGAGTAGATTTCTTTGAAAAGTAAGCAATAGAATGATTTTCTTGACTAAGTACAACAGCCATTCCTTCTCCAGAAGCATCTGTCTCCAAAACAAATGGTTGAGAAAAATTTGGGAGACTAAGTATAGGTGAAATTGTCACAACTATCTTCAGATTCTCAAATTCCTGTTGAGCCTCTTTCCCACAATTGAAGCTATCTTTCTTTACTAATTCTTTTAGTGGATGTACCTTCACTGCATACCCTTTAATAAATCTTCTATAATATCCACTTAAGCCTAAAAAACCTCTTAATTGTTTAACAGATGTTGGTGTAAGCCACTGTAGTATAATTGTGACTTTCTCTTTTTCCATCTCTACTCCCTTACCAGATACTATGTGACCCAAATATTCCATCTATGACAGACCAAATCTGCATTTTGATAGTTTAGCAAGAAGTTGGTATTGTTTTAGAGTATCCAATACCTTCTCCAAGTGATATATATGATGGCCCCAACTTGTGCTATAGATTAAAATGTCATAGAAGAAAAAACCAATACTAATTTCCTCAATGTAAAATGAAATACATGATTTATTAGTGACTAGAAAGTCGCTAGAGCATTAGATAAACCAAATGAGATTACCAACCATTGGTAATGACCTTCGTGTGTCCTAAATGTAGTCTTAAATCTATCTTCAGGGTGTAGTAACACTTGATGGTAACCCAAGCACAGATCCAATTTTAAAAAGAATTCTGTGCCAAATAATTCATCTAACAATTCGTCAATTGTGGGAATTGGAAATGCAACTTTAAGTGTGATTGCATTCACAGTGCAAAAGGGCCAAGTTCCATCCTTTTTCTTCACTAAAATCACTAGAGAGGAGAATGGGCTTGAACTGCATTTTATCAGCCCATCTTTTAACAATTGAAAAACATGATTTTCAATTTCCATTTTATGACTGTGAGGATACCTATAAGGTTTAACCTTAATAGGTCCAGAATCAAGAAGTAAGGGAATTCTACGGTCACAATGTCTAGATGGAGGTAAACCTTTAGGTATTGAGAAAATTTACTGATACTTTAGTAACAGCTTTTGCAGGGATTCACTCAAACTATTATTTAATAATGGATATATCTTAAAATTCACAGGCTCAGTCTCAACTCCATTTTGGCCCATAATTGGTTCCTCTTGTGCTTGCACAGTGATAGAATAATATTGGGCTATTGCTTTCACTGAACTCAATCTATTCAATTGATGCAAGGTAGTTGGTTGAGGAATTGATGGTTTATCACCTCTTAATATAACGAATTGTCTATCCTTGTAGAATTGTAGAACCAATTTACTATAGACAACCATGTGACCTCCCAATGTGGCTATTAAGGCAACCCCAAGTATTACATCAGCACCTGAAATGGGTTACACATAAGCTAGAAAAGATATTATATTATTCTGCACCTTCACATAAAGATTATCAATTAAGCCTTCTACCTGTAATGAACTTCCATTACCCACCAAGACACGAAAAGGTTTAGTTGGTGTAATCTCCATTTGAAGGAACTTGACAATTTGAGGTTAGATGAAATTATCATCACTCCCTCAATCTAATAATAATTGTACTGACTGTCCTTGAATCATTCCTTGAAATCTCATTGTACATGATAACATGGTGTTATTAATTTCATTAAGAGACGTTTTATGAATTGGTTCTTCCAATTAATCAGAAGGGCCGGGATCAATAATGAAATTATTTTCTAATTCTTCTAATTCTTCTTCATCCCACTGTAATATCAGCAGCTTCTTATTGGCACACTGATGTAATCTGGTGAACTTATCATCACAATTGAAGTATAATCTTTTGGCTTTCCTGATTTGCATCTCTTCCAAACTCATCTTCTTACCCAGATGGGTGCAACATTAGAAACTGCAATGTTGCTCCCATGAGGTATGACAACTCTGTTATTATTCACCCTCATTACGCACATTATTGTTGACTTTACTAACAGCATCAGAAGTAAATATGTTCCTTTGTACTGATGTTCTCCCACTTGTCCCATACTTCTCTTCAAACAATCATGTTAGGGTAACAACCTTAGTGATGCTTTCATGTTGCCAAGGAATTATCTCTCTTTATAGCTTTCTTTTAAGCCCACTAATGAAACAATCAACCAGTGCTTCAGGTGAGACTCCTTCCACACGATTCGCCAATGCAGTGAACTGGGAATAGTATAAAGCTACTGATCCAATCTGAGATAGTTTAAAGAGAGAGTATCTTGGAAACTCAAAAACATAAGGGCCATATGTTGTTTCAACAACCTTTGTTAAGGACTTCCAAGTCATCATACTATCATTGATTCTCAGAACATTTGAAACCAAGGAACTACATGCCCATCCAAATGAATCATTGTGATTTTCAATCTATATGCATCTGATATCTCATAGAAGTCGAAGAACTGCTCAACCTTGAAGATCCACTATATTGGCATTACCATTAAAGGATTCAGATATGAGGTAATAGGAGAATTTGGCATAGGAGCAGTCGATACCTCCTGATTTGATCCATTTGTTAGTAGTTGTGATTCTAACATCTTAGTAACCTGAGTAATAGAACTGGTAACTCCAGTGATTGATTGTTCCAAATTTCTAAATCTCTCTTGATTTGATTGTTCCAAATGTCGAAATCTCTCTTGATTTTGAATCTGACTCTGTCCCATCAATGTCATTAATATCTCCACCTTAGATTGTAATTCTTTCATTCTAGTATTCTCTGCCATGGCCTATGAATTCAAATTCACACCACCTTGAGTTCAAATCTCAATGAAAGCACCATTTGTAACAAATCAACACTGAAATTTCTTATTTATCAACCCCAATCAACTCATCTATCATCACAATCAATAGATCTATTCATAGCTATTCCACTGAATTACCAAACATTCAATAAAGAATAGAATTCAATGTTAATACTGGCTAGATTATACTGTTCAAGAACCGGCATTACTGTAATCAAAGAAGAAATGAAGATACATAACTAGGGTTCGAGGAACCCCCTGTAAAGACGATGATGATAGCCAACAATCATGCACCGCTTTGGTCTTCGTTCTCTCACTCCGAGAGCTAGGGCCGATCCTCTACTAACTCTGATGCCCTATCTCCAGGCGCAATATCTTCTTTTAATCGTTCTCATTACCCGCCATAACGAAATCTGCAAACCTTCTATTAGGTTTCTGTAAAAGCCAAGATTTTTATATGAAATAAAGGATTTAAATATTTTCCCTATTAATTAAAGTGCAAAAAGGGAATTTTGGGGATTTGAATAAGCTCCAAGGGCATTTTGGTAAAATGGGCATGAGAGAGTTTAGAAAGAATAAATAAATTATTCCATAATTTATTGAAGTTAATTAGTGATTGATTTAATTAACTTTGGAAATAATCAATTTAATTAAATATGGAAACCCTCTAAGTTGATCATGATTGGACCAAGATTGGAAGTGAGGATTAAATTGATTAGAGATTGATTGAACCAATTTAAGAAACGGTTGGTGATTGATTTAATTGGAGGGAAGTTAGAAAATTGATTAAATTCCCAATTAGGGTTAATTGGGGACTGATAAGGACCTATTTCTAATTAGAAAATTTCTGAGGAATTAAAAGAAATTATACACCTCTCACATGACAGGGACCTTCATGAAAATTTAGAAAAAAGTAGAGGGACTAGTCTGAAATTCTTCAATCAAATCATGCATGGGGCTGCTATTAAGAATCAATGGCCAAGATTTGATCATCATGTGATCTTGGTTTAAGTCCGAGGCAGGACGAAAGGATCACCGTCCATCCGAGCAGAAGCTCGATCTCGAGGCAGGGCACTGTCTTGTTCCTCCACCCACCCCAGCGCGCGCGACGTCACCGTTGCCAAAGTTGGTTGCAAGGATTGTGGCCAGGAATGGAAGGAGGGGGATCTGATTTCCAATCAATCCCCCTCGACAGCGAAAGACGATCTCCCTCGAGCCCTATAAAAGGAATTGTGACTGAGCCCATGAACCACACACCATCGAGCTCTCCCCACTATGAAGTATAGAGCGACAGTGAGAGAGAGAGACCTGATCTCCGACGGGGCCAGAGAAGGTGGAACAAGGAGATAGGAAGGAGAACGCCGGGAAGGTGGTGGGCGGAGTTCCGGGAGACGACGACGAGGTCTAGATATTGACGTGGATGCGTCGGGAAATCCGGTGGAATACGAGACTCTGCGATTTTAGGTAAGTACACTTGCCTTGTTCCACTCTTCGGAGTTTTCTTGATATGTCTTTATTGTAACATACTGCTTGGTATTCATTCATGCTTCTATAATTTGTTGAAATCTTTATTTAGCATGTTTGATTGTTTCGGGATGTTGGGATCCCTACTTGTTTGTTCTTCGGCCCGGATTTAGTGGAGCAGGTGAGCTCCCTTGCGGAAGTTCAGAGACGGGACACCCTGATGTTCAGGCATTGCCATGCCAGAGGGATCGATACTCTGGTTGTCCTGCCCGTCAGTGGGGATGATTCGCTGGCCTTGTCGACACGTAGAGAGGTGGAGCTACCGACATACGACCTGAGGGCCGTAGCGACTAGATGGTCGTGTTTTCAGCAGGTTCGCTGATGGTACTGACCGGGGGAGACATTTGTGGAGCTTCCATTGGAACTCATATCAGAGCCCCGGGGCTTCTGTAGCTAGGAGTCGTTACCTTGCTTGTTTCTTTGTGGTAGACTCCTAGGGGTTGTTTTTCTTTGAGGGGCGTGCCCCGAGTTTGATTTTTGATATTCTTACTTGTTGATATCATGTTTTCTTGAGCCCCGCAGGGGTACTTACTGGGCTTTCTATTCGAAAGCTCATGCACTTGTTTTTTTCTATTTACAGATCCTGAGGAGTAGGATTCTAGCACACAGGAGTCGATCGTGGGTCAGGAGGATTTGCAGAGGTCCGAGGACCTTGTTTATCTTTTATTGTGTGTGAGATTTTATTTTGTAGGTCCCTTATAGGGCCTAGTATTTATAGGGTATATGAACCCTTTCATGATTTTCCCCTGAACTCTGTTATTTTTAAATAATTAAGTTGTTTTATTGCATTATCTGCTTTACTCACTTAGGCCTTGTATCCGAGTGGGGCGGTCTCTACTCGAGATGCGGCCGTCTACACGCGATGCCGAGGTCAGGGATCGGGTTGGGGCGTTACAGTTTCTTTTCACGAATATCTCGATGATACGTGTTACGCTCTTCACCCTTTTTACACAGATGTGTTTCTTCAGCCGAGCCGTTTCACCCCACATGTCGATCGGAAAATCTCCAATTGTTTCCCCATACTTTGGTTTCCCTTCAGTGTTGATCTATTTTGCATGACTGTTTCAATGGGAAACGTTACACTGCCACCCAAGAGAGCATGAAGGATGATGGGTCATCGATTTGAATTTTTTTGATATAACAATGACAACAAAATGATGGAGGAGGCTATTCAACGAGGAGACTGAAATTTGCCGCAAAATCATCAATCACAATTACCTCAAGAACTCATTCATAAACCCCCACAAAAAACTCAAGATAGGTGCCTCGTATTTCAGATAGGAATAACCTCACAATGGAAGAGCTTTGAAATTAATGAGCATTAGATTAAAAGCTAGAAAGGAAACTTAATCAATTTTTCATAAAACAAATGGATTGAAGGGCAAGCCTCCAATGTACACTATACCTCCCTTGCACACTTGATCAAGGAACCACACATACCACTCCAGGAGGCTCATATGCTGCAACTTAGGGGACTCACGCTCCTTAAGCAAGGCCTATTAACTGTGGAAGGAAGCCACGAGCTCGTAGCATTGAAAAAGAATCTAACAATGATTCATAGAGGCACAGAAGATGAATGCACCTAAGTGCTAGGGTCTTGCACAAGATACACAGTTAAGTCACCATATGACTTCATAATTGATGGCGAGATGAGGTACCAAATTCAAAAAGGATTTTGGAAACAACCATACCCAAAGAAGATCAAATTGTTTGCATGGATTGCTTTGAACAACAAACTAAAACACTAGAACGGGACTAGAACAATATGCTACTTATGCAATGAGACAACAGAAACAATACAAAATCTATTCATCAACTGCACGAAGTCTCGAAAAATATGAGAGCACTATTGTTTGATGTTTTGCTCGGAAACTACACCCCAAATGATACAAGATCTGCGAGGAGGTAATTATATGGGGGAAAAGCTTCAAAAAGAAGCTTAAATAGGATGAAATCTCGCGGTGATGACTATCACTTGGATCACCTGGCTCCTAAATAACCAAAGATGCTTATGTGGAAAAAAAACATGTTTATACCAAAATAATCATATGTATTAATTTTTTAATATTACCTTGGTTTGATGCAACTTATGTCTCCAAGAAGTCAAAACTGGTGTCGATGAAATCTATTCTCAAAAAGAGCCTTTTCTTCGCCAACAATAGGTCTTCTCAAAATGAGGAAAAGGGGGGCGACTTTGAAGCCAACAAGACCATTAATGGTGAATGAAAACAAGGATAGAATCTTGCTCATATAGAGGCTTGAAGAAACCTTGTAACACCTACAAATGATGCATATAATCCTATATTTTCAATAAATAAAGTTTATTGTTTATCCATTTTAATAAAAAAACAATAAATTAGGTACTTTAATATAAAAAAAACAATAAATCAGATTATTTGGGAGTGGACAATCAAACAAAACTTCAACAAATATAAAACTATAAAAACTCCTTTATAATATGATTAATTAGTTTAAAACCATTATTAATTAGTAACAACTAATTATATTAATAAATTTTAAATTGGCAAGTATTAAATTTAATTAGTATTAACCAATACAAATTCAAATTCACAACTTATTCTAATCACAATCATACATCACCTAAATTTCCATACATAGATATTAAAGATTTCCAAAAATATACATAAAATGATATATCCACTTTTACGTGACTATCACTTAAATATCAAATTAAATTTTAATTATTTTAGTTATATGAACATGATCTTCGTCATATGCAGGCTCCATACAATTACAAAAAACCTATCTTTTGTGAATAAATAAGAAATTTTGGATGAAGATCTTCATTGGCTTGAATATTGAATTAAAAAATTAAAAAAACTATCTTATGGTGAATAAATTAAGATTTTTAGATCCACCATTTATCCAATTACTTTATAATTGAATATGTTAAGTTGAACTTTTCCATGAATGGATCGATTTTATTGAAGCAATGGCTTGATCCATACTATTGAAATAAAAATTTAAAACAGATGATGAAAAAGAGACCAAACAAACAAAAAAAAATCAAGAAAACACAGATAATTTACGTAGTTTGGTAGTGTGCCTACATTCACAGGAGCAAGCTGCGAAAATTTCACTATATCAAAATTTGGGTTACATCATGTGTATTTATACTAAACCCTAGATATACAAAAATTATAAAATTACTCTCCATATAAATGCAAATGCGCATCATGCGGGAGGCGTTGTCCTTGTACCCCGGCCCCAACTCTATTCTGAGTCCCTCCGCATGGCAGATACTGTTGCAAGTTTCGCTCGCTTCGCTCACTCCACTCGCTCTGACATCTACCTATTTGTCACTGTGCTCGCAGCAAATATGAGCCACATACTCCAACAAATTATTTGTCCAATTACTTTATAATTGAATATTTTAAGTTGACGTCTTCCATGAATTGATAATTAGTGCAATGGCTTGATCTAAACTTTTGAAATAAAAAATTAAAGAAACCATCTTATGGTGAATAAATTAAGATTTTTGGATCCATCATTTGTCGAATTACTTTATCATTGAATATCTTAAAGTTGAACTCTTCCATGAATGGATCAATTTTATTAATGCAATGGCATTTTATATTTGCTTGAGATCATGGAGTATGTTTGAATGACGAGTTCTTCTATAAAGTAGTCATTGGAATATTAACTAAAGCTTTAGTGTTTTATACATTAGACCTTGTTTATGGGTAATAATAATTTTCTAGCAATGATATATTCATTTCAAGAAATATTACAAAGATATGCCAACTAGGGAACCCACCTTCACAAACACAAGATTTCCTCGATCAGGATTTCGGGACCTCGAGCACGTCAACAGACCGGCCGTATTTAAGCTGAGACAAACTCAACTCAAATACAAGGCCTAAAAAAAAGGTGATAAGTAGATAACAATCCATAATATAAAATAAACTCGTGTTCAAAAGAACATAGAGTCATTAGGGTCCATAGGCCCTTTAGTAGTCTGGTCCCTATACGGGTCCTACACATAGTAGTGCTTACAAAATAAAAGACAAAGGAGTCTCCCAGACCTCGGATCTCCTCGTGACCTCTCCTCTGGCTCCACCCCTTCCTAAACCTCGGAATCTGTAAAAGAGGAAAAGTAAAATACATGAGCTTTCATATGGAAAGCCCAGTAAGTACCCCTGCGGCTCACAAAGATATAAACAGGAAATATGTCATCCAAACGAGGTCACAACATCAACAAACACAGTCCTAGGAGTCTACCGGAAACAATTCAAAGGTACCACCCCTGATACAGAAGCCCTCGGGCTCTGTAATGAGTTTCAAAGAGAACTCAAGGATCACTCCTGGCCAGTATGTCCAAATTTTACTGTTTAAGCACGACCTTACAGTGGATTCGACCCTCCGGTCGTAAGTCGGTAGAACTACCTCTTATACGTGTTAACACGGTCAGTGTACCATGCCCACTGACACGTAAGACCACCAGAGGTTCGCCTCTCTGGCAAGAAGTGGCCGAACGCCAGGGGTCCCCGCCCCCTGAACATTCCCCTATCAGAGCTCCCTAGCTCCAGCTGAGTCGAGCGGTAGACCATAGCAAGCAGGGGACACCAGCGTCCCAAAACAATCATACATGCTCAACAGGGAATCTAAAAAGGATGCAAATAGCATGTATGACAAGGCATGTAATAAGAATACATAGCAAGTCCAAGAAAACCCGAAACCGGGTGGGAACTAGGCAAGTGCACTTACCTCTGGTTCGTTGAAACTAGATGTCCTTCTAGTCTTCTCTAGTGTGCCAACAACTCCCCGAGAGTATCTGGCATACATAGACCCTTATTAGAGTCAAGATTTCAATAAGTTTCTAGTTACTCATGCACGTCTATCGTCTCTGTTGGGCCCAGGCCCACTAACGGGTCTTAAAGTTTATCTCTCGGTTTACCAACCCTTATCCCTTGTTTTCATGTCCTATAGTTGACTAAGTCCCTTTCTTGGTCAAACCAAGTCAACTTTGCATTGATTTGTTGAATCCAACCCTACCTGGTTATCTCTAACCATTTCGTTCGTTATTGGGCCCATTGGCAGGCCCACTACACATTCAAGTTTGCCATTAGCCCTTCTTTAGTTAAGGAAGGGTATTTTAGTCATTTCAAATAATTTATGACCCTTAGGGTGTAGGGGCCTACCCTACTTAGGGTTTAGTTTCTTTCCTAGTACCCTAAATTTTCATTCGTATTAACTTAAGAATAAAATTTAATTTATCTAGGCCCAGCTCATTGGGCCTCAATACCATTGGGCCCAAGTTCTGGATTAATGGTTCTTGACTAACCCAACTTTATTTAATCGAATCAATATTTATTAATTCGATCAAAATATCACGACAAATGAAAATTGATTGATTACTAGTGTTACACTTCCTAGGTCCATATAGTTATTCAACTATGCAAAGCAATTAATCAATGTAATGGTCACACTACCATAGTTTTCGACGAATCGTTTTAATTAATCAATTTCTATTAATTAATCAAAACAATTACCTTCTAATATTTGTCACATTCCCTAAGTTTCCAAGAAAATATTTCAACTAACCAACTACAAACTTGTCACACTAATTAATTAGTTTTTCAGCCTAAGAAACAGACTAATTATTTTAAATAATATCATTAGTATGTCACACTAAGTTAACAGAACATTTTATTATCTTTTTAATTCACTAGCGATATATATATATATATATATATATATATATATATATATATATATATATATATTTCAGTATTTGTTATATTATTATTATTATTTTTTTATTTTTTATTTTTTTTTAACCTTCTTCATTTCTCTTTTCTCTCACTCGCGCGACCACCGAGCCCTCGCTCCCTTGCTCTTCTCCGGTGACTTCTTCACGTTGGCAGGGTGCATGCAACACTAAACTACGACTAAGGAGGAGAGAATTCTTACCGTGCGATCAGGGACGGCAAGCTCTCCAGCACCGGTGAGGGAGCTCTGTCTTTCCGGCGATCCTCTGCCGCGTCTCCTTCCCGTGTCCTTCTCTGTCAACAGCAGCTCCCGGCCACTGGGCTCTGCGAGTAGCTCGGCGTTTGTGGTGAAGCTCCTCCCTTCTCTTCTCCGACTGTCACCTCGCCGGAAAATGGAGAACTTCTCGACTGATGGGGTGCTGAAACAGTGAGCTCGTGGTCCCTTTTTATAGCCCTAGGAAGCCAGACGAACCGCCCGGCTCTCGGGGAAAACGCCACGCGGGCGGCCGGTTTCTCAGCGAAAGCGATGGGGCAGCCGGCGGGCCTCGCGCGAGGACGTTGCAGGCGGCTGAGGGGTGGTGGAGGTGCCTCGGGATACGTTCACATGGATGATGAAGGGTGGCGATCTCTTGATCACCATCAAAGGTTATGATTTAAACTTATATCCTCGTATCCGGCATCTATCGAGATCAACCGTCGAGATTGTTTAAAGATCGACGGCCAGATCTCCATCCCATATCTCGAGATTTAGGTGGTCACGAGATGAACGACTCACGGTCACCCGCACCGTGAGGTCATCTCCAATTTACCCATCTATTGTGCCTCGTATCTGGTATACGATGAGATGGATTCCTTCTCAGCTCGCCAAGTGGCTTTATGAGAGCCTTTATAATGCCTCGAGATAAAGCACGGTACGAGATGTTTTAATCTCAGCCGTTTATCCTCTTTTTATAGAGTTTTCTCGTGGAAAATTTACCAGAGGTCCCTGACATTTTCTAGGTTACGACTAAGTCCATCCATGTGAGAGGGGAGAATTACCTTTTAGTCCTCCAGACTTTTAGATATTACTAGCAAGTCCTTCTGGTCACCTTAAACCCTAACTAGGGTTTTAAACCCTTTTAACTTATTTTTTCCTCACTATTATTTTCTCATTTAAACTCTAGGGAAATTATTTAACTTAATAAATAATTTTTTTTTTTTAGAAAATTTTAACTCCTTTATTTCTAAAATTTCTTGGATTTCACAATGGGGCCAAACCGCCATCACTAATCTCTTGCCCAAAGAGGCCCGAATGGATGGAACCTGCTATCGATGGCCATCACATGGACAGTGTGGTTGGAACACAATAGGAGATGCTTTCATGACAAACAACGCATTTTCACAAAAACAATCCGCGACATTGACTTCCTAACATTGTCATGGTTTAATGCAGCTCACACATCCAAAAGGCCGAAACTGGTGGCAATGGAGTCGATTGTGAAGAGAAGCCTCGCTTTCACTCTGGACGAGGACTCGCAACACTCACCAGGGAGGGACTTCGAGGACACCCAGGAGAATTAAAAAGCTTCTCAGGAGGGCCTCGGGGCACTAAGAGGGGTATATAGGGATGAAAGGGATATCATCACAATGTACCAAACCATAGTGGGCTCAACCTATGTTAACTTTATGAACTATCAATAAATGAATGTGATTTATCTACTTTTCTCAAAAAAAAAAAAAAGAAATATTACAAAGTTGATGCTTCTTAATTTAATCCCACATATTCATTCTTGGGTTGAAAATCACTAGGGTGGGAATGCTAAATTTAAGAATCTATAATTTAATATTTCAACATGCATGACACTCCCTTAATAACTATTAGTTTTTCCATAATTGTGACCTATATTATTTTTCATAGATTTTGAACTTACTTACCCATCTTTCATTTTACCATACAATATAAATAGTTGATAAGAATTTTATTAAAGAGAATTGGATTTATTTAGTAACATCTCTTGCATAATTATATTTAAAAGCTCCAATCTCCCATCAAGCACATAACAAAGAGTACATTGAACTTAACACACGTACAAACGAGTGACGAGATAGACACAATTTAAGGTAGCTAATTCAAGAATATATCAACTCAACATCCCTTCAATGGAGTAATTAATTAAGATAGCTACAATCCAACACCCACCACCTCATCTGCAAGAAAATGCCAAACATTTCTCTAGTTATATATTGGCTAGAACACATATATCTAATTAGTTCATATAAAATTATTATTTAAAAAAAAATTCTTTAGTATTATATATATATACCTCAGCTAGGTGAACTTGGCAGGGACAAGGAACTTGCACATTCCCTTCTTGATGCACTTAATCATCATGTTTGCAGAATCAATCCCTAACCAACAAAAACATCACAAAATTATATAAAATATATACCATCATGTTTTTATAATTAATCTGGGATGATATTTTAGAATAATTAGAGATCGAAAACGAACCTGCTAGATATGCGCCGTGAACATAACCATTGTAATGCTCGCTTGTGTGTTCGCCGGTGAAGTAAACTCTCCCGACCGGTGCCTTCATTCCAACAATATCAGGAGTAGATCGATCGAAACAATAGTATTTATTAGAACCAGTCCAACAATAATTAATAAATAACACAACTTATAAAGTAAACCAACTTTCACAAGAAAAGAAGTTAAATTCAGTACCCTGATCTGATCATACTCATATCGGTTGACACCGATCGGCCAATTAGAGAATGTGCCTTTGTAGAACCTATCAGACCACCACCTGGGCACATAAATGTCAGTCATCTCAGGAATGTTTTTACCAAACATGTCTCGCAAGACCTCCATGATTTCTGCCTTTGTCTCGTCATCAGATTGTTGCTCTATTCTTCTTGACTCTTCATCTGTGACTGTCACAAGCAGTACATTGGCTCCTGGATATTGCTTCTCAAATTGCTGCATGTAATGTAATACATGTATGCCATGTTATTGCATATATGGATGTTAATTCTGAACTTGAAAATGTGATCAATTATACTTGCCTGCCAAATTGGATAGTAACCTCTTCTCTCACTGGCATACATGAAGAACTCGGTTCCATTTCCAGTAGGCCAGAAAGTGGAAGGGAACTTGACAAAAATCTTTGTGTAGACTGCCATATCAAATTGATAAAGTGCAAGGATCTTCCAGTGCTGTTTTAAGTAATTAATACAAAATAAACATCAATTTATGTACTTGTGTAATACAAAATATATAAACACTCGATCAAGTGAGAGTGAGAGCGAGAGAGTAGAAATGAACATACAGGAAGATCAGGTTTGAATCTGATGAGATGAGTCTGTAGGACACCAACACTGACAGAAACCATAACATAATCTGCTTCATATTTCTTGCCATCCTCAGTCATCACTGTCACGCCACTCCCTGAATAGCTTATATGTCTCACCACCTGCATGCATGCATAATGGACTCACCAACTGTTTATGTCTATACTCATCATCTACAGGTTTAACCTTATAATTTCAAGTGCAAGAAACACAGAGATGGTTTTCCTTTTTTAAAAAAAAAAAATCTCAAAATTTTAACCTTAACTTATAAATGAAATTTGACTATATATATATATATATATATATATATATATATATATATATATATCCCCAGATTGTATCACTTATATATGACATAATATATATTTATATGTATATAATATTTTATATTAACTATATATATATATATATATATCCATATGTATTTATGTATATATTTTTTTATAATTATTATATATATAGATAATTATTATATATAGGTGTAGATATATATATATATGTAATATGATGATAAGATAATTTAATAACTATCTATATATATAATAATTATAAAAAATATATGTATAAATACATATGGATATATATAGTTAATATAAAATATTATATACATCTAAATATATATGGGTGATACAATCAGGCGACCATATATATTATATACATATAAATATATAGGAGTGATACAATCAGGCCTGCCGCAAGTGCCGTCGCCTGATTGTATCACCTATATATATTATAATATATATATATATATATATATATATATATATATATATATATATATATATATATATGTATATGTATATATATATATATGTATATATTTTATATAATTATATAAAATATATACATAAATAGATATGGATATATATAATATATATATATAATATTATATATATATATATATATATATATATATATATAGCATGTCTTTAGAAAAGTTAAAGTTTTAACTCAATAACTATTGATTTTCACTTTGTTTAAATTAAATCAAAAGTTATTGACTTAAAACTTTTAACTTTTCTGAAGACAATATTGTCGTGTCAGTGGGGTATATATATATATATATAATAATGAGGAATTACAACATTGTATAGAATATATCTGTATTTTATAAAGGTTATATGACTGTTTAAACAAAGTATTTTCCACATATATATATATATATATAAAGATAAATATTAAGACCAACATGATTGCAGGCATAAAAAATAAAAATATTAAACTAATTATAAGGTATTTTATTGTTTTTATAGTTCATTAAAAATAATCATTTTACTAAAATTTATTGAATATATATAGTCCCGTTTGGATAGCTTCTTGGAAGCACAAAAAATGCTTTATTATAAGTTAAACGCTTCTAGGAATAAAAAACTATTTATAATTGATTTTCTAGAGAAACAAGAGTCGTAAAAACAAAAAAACAAAAAACAAAAAACAAAAAACAAAAGCTGAAAACAACTTTTAAGATGGTGGTTTGAAATTTATAACAAAATTAATTTTTCATGAGCTGTTTTAAAATCATACAATTACCAAAACATTTTTATGAAAAACAAAGAAACACAACGGTTTAACGTTTTATAATATTAATATTAAAATTAATTCTAACATATGACAAAAATATAATAATATCAACCAACAATTATTATTATTATTATAGTAATTATAACACATGACAAAAGCATAATAATAATAGATATTATTATTGTTATTATTATAATTCAGTGAATATCCATTTTACTAATTTATCAAAAAAAACATTTTGATAAAAACATTCAAACAATTTCTCAATTATTAAGAGACATTTGAATTAGTATATCCAATCACAAAATATACAAAACTTTTAACTTACTCTGAAAAGTCTTGTCTCTAAAAGTTTTTCTATTAAATGGAAAAAAAAAAACATTTTTTTCATAAACCAGCCTAGTATGAGATTAGATTAAAAAAAAGAAATGGAAGAAAAAACTTTTAGACTTAAAAGTATATATATTGATCTAGATCTCTTTAATTTTTTTTTATAAAATCCAAATATTTTAGAGATATTTTAATTACATTGTAAAATTTTTTACTAAATTGTGATAATAAAATTTAGGGTAAATTTAAAAAATATATATATATATGTGGTTTCACATATTTGTAAAATATGGAAAGTATTATTATTTTTTTTGTTATAAAAACTTATGGTTTCTCTAATTAACAAAAAAGAAAAAATCGTTAACAGCTTTAATCCCTGCTTAGTTGACGGGGGCATTTTTGTCAAATTTTTTTGTTGTGATGTCTCAAATAGATAGAGATTTGAAAACAAATCCAATATAATGCAATTTTTAAATAAAATCTGACAAAAATGCCCCGCCAACTAAGCAGAAATTAATGTTTTAACCAAAGAAATCATAAGTTTTCATAAAAATAAAATAAAATATTTTTCCTATTTTACAAATCTATAAAACCATATGGATTTTTTAAAAAAAAATTACCCTAAATTTTTTTATAAAATATTAAATTTTGTTTAAAAAAATATAAAAAATTATTATGGAATTCTTGTGTGTTAAGAAACAAGCCTAAGTACACCGACAAAGATTTCTAGACAAAAATTGTTGTAAAAGTACACTGCGACAACTGCACAGACAAAAAAAAAATAATAATAAATTAAGGAGACTTTCAAAATATAAAACTATCAAGCCCGAAAAGGAAATTAAGAACCTTGTTGAGCATGAGCCGGGGATCCACAATCTTCCCCTCTTTATCAGTCTTCAGGAACTGGTGAGCCAAATGATCCACCACACTGGAGTAGCCCCGCTGATCCGCCACAAAGTACACATCATCCCCGAAGTTATTAAACGTCGCCAACGGCACCGTGTTCTGCATGCTCGTCACTCTCGGCGGCTCCGCAAACTCGTAGTCATACGTGAAGTAGTCCACCGCCATCCCCACCGGATCCGTCGGCACACTACACATATATATACACATACAATATGACATTATCAGTCTCTAAAGGGAGAGAGAGAGAGTGTTTGTGTTTGTGTTTGTGTTTGTGTTTTACTGACTGGTTCATGAGACGCTGCATGGCGAGCAAAGAAAGATCATCTTTGCCACTCGGGTGCAAACCAGCACCAAGCTTCTCTCCAAAACCCTCAACTTTATCGACCATATCAATGGCCTCTTCAACGACTGAGCTCTCATACAAACCTCCTCCTTGTTTGTAGCAGTTGGAGGAGAGGTTGTCAAAGTCTGAGCGGAAGTTTCTCAGGTGGAGTTGGTTAGCCAGTGTCCAGATAGGGTTCACTTCCTTGCCATTAACTCCTTCTACCCAGTTAGCACCTGCTTCTACGTTGAGTCCGGCGAAGGACACCTTGTGCATGCGGCCGCCGATGTGGTCCGTGGCTTCCAGTATCTTTATGTTTGTGATGCCGGCGTCAGACAGTGTTTTCGCCGCCATTATCCCTATATATATATATATATTTAATTAATTACTGTTGTATATATAAAGAGAAAGAGAAAGAGAAAGAGAAAGAGTAACTAGGAGTGATAGAAAGGCTGACTCACCGGACATGCCTGCGCCGACGATGATGACGGATGGATCGGTGGAGGTGGCGGTGGAGGAGAGGAGGAGGAGAGATAGAAGAGCAAGGGCCATTATCTCTTTGTTCATGGTTCTCTGCGGCGAGTTGAAAGAGTGCATGGGGGTGTGGGAGGGGAGTGATGATCAGGTGAGTACTAATAGAAGTAATGTGTGGTTTGAATCGATTGATTGGATAAGATAAAATATTACATGACATAAATGCGCCCAAAAAGAACACCTCGAGATGTGTTCTTATCACACATCCCGAGGTGTTTTTTTGTATGGCTGAGATTAGATATATAAAGTCGGTTCCATGAACATATCTCGACATGGTGGAGTCCAGATATCTGCAGCTAGCATGGTTATCAGAAAAACCACGTGATATATTGGCTTTTGTTTGTCGTGGGGTGGTGGGGCATGGGTGGCTGTAGAGAGGTACGTGGCAGAGTGTAGTCCACAGTGGTTTGATATGGTGAGATCCAGGAGGACCCTGGGGAGATATTCGGGAACATTATGTTGGGAATATTATTTTATTTATTTATTTATTATATTTATTTAAACTTTGGGATTTATTAATTAGTGACATCTCTGGTATGATTGAAAGAAATAGAGAATCTCCCACAAACAGGCGTATCAAAAAAAAATTTAGGGCGTTCATTCGAATCATTCCATGAAAATATTCGAAAGTGAAAATAAAACAAAAGTGTCATCTAAACTAACATACCTTGGAGGCATCGATACATTGAGACCTCCACCGGTTAACCGGGCCAGGCGGGTCCAATCCGCCGGTTCCGGGCCGGTCAAAGACCAACCCGGAACCGGCCCGGGCTACATTGGTAGCCCGCCGGGCCGAGTTGACCCGCCGGACCCAGCGGGTCACGGGTCACCTTAGGGTGACCCGTAACTGGCCCGGGCCATTTTATAAAACCGGCGGGCCGGGCCCAACCTGCCGATTTTTAATTTTTTTAAATATATAAATATAATTAAAAAATAGCAAAAAATTAAAGAAAAATGTAAAAAATGTAAAAAAAACTATGATATTTTGATATAAAAATCAAATGAGAAAAAAAAAATTAGAAGATTGAAAACTATAAAAAAACATTATCCTACACTCATAACTCATTATTCAAATATTAAGAAAACCAAAAAAAATATAAAATCAAAAAAGAGCATATAAATAATAAGCTACTTAGAAATAAAGAAAATAACCATAAAAAATCTTCATTATTGACAAGTGTCAACTAGAGAATACAAAAATCTCTCTTTAATGAAAAAATCAATCTATAAAATTCATTATCCTACACTAATTATTCAAACATTAAGAAAATCCAAAAAATATAAAATCACAAAAGAGCATATAAAGGCAAGTTACTTAAAATTAAGGAAATAACCATAAAAACCCTTCATTATTGATAAACAAACAATGCAAAAATATCTCAGGAAAGAAAAAAAAATTCAATCTATAAAATTCACTATCCTACATTAATTATTCAAACATTAAGAAAACCAAAAAAATTATAAAATCACAAAGAGTATATAAATGGCAAGCTATTTAAAAATAAAAAATAACGATAAAAATCTTCATTATTGACAATCAGAATGCAAAAATCTCTTTTGAATTAAAAAAAAACTCAATATATAAAATTCATTATCCTACTCCTAAACTAATTATTCAAACATTATAAAAACTAAAAAAATTATAAAAATATACAAATGGCAAGCTATTTAAAATAAGGAAATAACCATGAAAAGGCTTCATTATTGGTAATCAAAATCTTTCTTTAAGGAAAAAAACTCAAATCTAAAAACTTTATTATACTTTCCTAATTATTCAAACATTAAAAAATCAATTAAAAAATATATGATGTTTACATAAGTTCAAAAAATTAAAAAATATTGAAAAAATAAAAATAAAAAAACTCAACCCGCCGGGTTGAACCGACGTGTCAACCCGGCCTGGCCTGCCGGGTCACGGGTTGGGTTTTAGATGAATCGTAATCTTGACCTTCTGATGGTAAGTAGGATTCACGGTTTTTTGACCGTCGGGTTGGCTGACTAGGCGGTTTTGACCAAAGGGCCAGGCCGTGCTAAAACCCGGCCCGTGCCCCCCTCTACCTAGAGGGGTACCCATAGGTAAGCTACCTTGGTTAAACCAAGGTAGGTTAGAATTTACCTCAAAGGTATTCCAAAGTTATACTTTCAATGTTGTTTTTAAGGTCCATTTGGATCATTGGATGAGTTTTTATTTTTTCTAGAAACATTTTTTTATAAGATAAATAGTTTTGGGATAAACAAAACTATTTATATTAGGTTTTTTTTTTTTTGAGAAACAGAAACTTAAAAAAAATTAAAATATTTTTTTTTCATAAGTTAGTGGCCGGTTTGTAGGTTCTGGAAAAAGAAAAAAAAAACTTTTATAGAGAAGCTGTTTTGAAAAGTGTTAATTACTCAACAACTTATAAAGACGAGTTGAAAGGGGAACCACACTACTTGTTATTTGTACGAAGAGGAGGATGAGACTGTGGAGCATCTAATGATGAGCTGCAACTATACTACAAGAGTGTGGCAGCACTTCTCCTAGCTCTTTCACAAGGGGGGATATACTAATACCCAAGTACCAAGGGAGTCCTCCTGTAAGGGGTGGAATCTCCTCTCAATGGTCGTTGCCTAGAGTTTATGGTTGGAGCGAAATATAAGATGTTTTCATTATAAATAACATGTTTGGGTGAAAATTATTTATGACATCGACTTCCTAACCTTTTCCTATTTTAATGCAGCCTGCGCGTCGTGCAATGGAGTCCATTGTGAAACGGAGCTTGGAGTTCGGGTATGATATTATTCTACTTGATCCACAAGGGATCCCGTATAAGTATCTTATACCACTTCTGAACTTTTGATTAAATAAAAGAATATAGTTTATCTATTTTATAAAAAAAAAAGTGTTAATTACCAAAACACCTTTTTTGAAAAAACTATTTTGAAAAGTGTCAAATACTAAAACACCCTTATTATTTATTTATTTATTTATTTGTTTATTTTTATTATTATTATTATTATTATTATTATTATTATTATTATTATTATTATTATTATTGGCATCATAGAATTATTTTTGAATTAACATATCCAAACATAAAAATAATATTCTGAAAAATCTTTTTTTACAAAAGTTATTCTATCACATTGTAAAAGAAAGTTTTTTTATAAGTTAATCCAAACGAGACCTTAATTTACTGAAGTGTGTGATACCGAAATGAGCGGAAGTAGATTTTTGGTGTAATACCCAATTTAGTCTCTCTATTATACTGATTTGTGACTTTAGGTCCCTTAATTATAAATTGAGCCTTTTTGATCCTTATATTATTCACGATCGACAAATTTCATTCCATCTCTCATGTTATAATTTGAGATTTTTTAATCCCTATAGAAACTGAAATTTTAAATCGTGAAAAATATAGGGACTAAAGCTCAATTTATAGTAAAGGAATCTAAAATCATAAATCGATATAATAGAGAGACTAAATTGCGTATTAGACCTAGATTTATATATATTAAAACCCATTTTATTTATTTTAATAACAAAAATATTGAGTGTTCTAAATCAAAATAAAAGAAGTGTTGAAATAAAAAAAACAATATTTTTCTTACTTCATCGCAAATAAATAATTAAAATGATAAAAACTCAATTCACTTAACATGACATGCATAAACAAGCGACAAGATAGATATAATTTAAGGGTAGGTAATTCAAGAATATATATCAGCTCAACGTCCCATCAATGGAGAAATTAACTAAGATAGCTACAATCCAACAACCACCACCTTATCTACAAGAAAACGCCAAACATTTCTTTTAATTATACATTGGCTAAAATACATATTGTGGGGACAGGGAACCTGCAAATTCCCTTCTTCATGCACTTGATAATCATGTGGGCACAGAATCAATCGCTAACGAACAAAAACATCACAAAATTATATTAAATATCAACATGTTTTTATAAAGGGCACTGTTTTTCATCTAAAATACACATTTAAAATATTATTATATTAAACCCCTATACACATCCTTCAAAAACCCCAAAGTAAAAAGGAAAAAATATCAGAGACTAATAATTAAATAATTACTTTTATAAATCTAAAATGGTACCACATGCAACCATTGCAATGCTCGCTTGTGTGCTTGCTCGCGGATTAAACTCTCCGGTTTGGTGCCTTCATTTCAGCAACATCAGAGATAGAAGCCATAGTATTTTTTTTTTTAGAATAATTTTTTTTTTAATCACTCTACTTTTTATAAAGTACTTCTTTATACTCTTATTTTTTTTTTGTAACTTTTTAATCCCTTTATTTTATAAAGTGAAATTTATTAGTTCGAAAACAAACGATGTTCACTTAAATCGTTTAGGATAGGTGATATTAATACATGCGTGGCGTTATATGTTGATAATGTATATATACGTGAATTTAGAATGCAACATAAAGAGGATAAATGGGAGAGATGGGCTAAAATTCGGATCCTAATCAGTTATGGTCCGAATTCAAGGGTTTGTTTAATGTTTTCTTTTCATTTTTTTTAATTTTTTTAATGGTTTAATGTTTTAAAAGGTCACGGGGTATTCCAATGGCCACATAAACATCAACATAACGCCACGTGACAGACACGTCAGTCATATGAAACGGTGTAAGTGAACGCCGTCTGCCTCCGGACTAATAAGTCTCATTTTATAAAATAGAGGGACCAAAAAGTCACCAAAAAAAAATCAAGAACTTAAAGGGCACTTTTCGAAAAGTAGATGGATTAAATAAGGAATTATTACTAGTTCTTTACAAATTAAAATGAATAAGTCATATATATTTATTAATTGAAAACATAATATTTATTACAACTATAAGAATAACTAAACTAATAATACCAACAAGAAAATACAATAACTAAGCTAAGAAAATGAAATCTACTAGGCTATTTATTTTATTATCTTGACTAAGTCACTAATATTTTACATTATTAATAAACATGGTTTATTTATCTATTTAAACAAAAAACACTTAAGAATAACTAATAAAGAACACTAGCTCTAAATATATAAAGTTAGATACATTATCCTGATCTAATCATACTTATAGGTGGTGTATTGTTGAGGAATATTTCAAGTGAAATTGAAATAATATTTACGGTTCTCAATAAATAGTGAATTCCGTCAAAAATTTTAATGAAGTTTCAGAAATGTAATAATACTGAATTGAAAACCACCAACTATTACATTAAAGACACAAAATTATCTTATCATTAAATTTTTGATATAAGGTTTTCCTCTAAAAAAATATAATTTTTTTTAAAATTAACTAATTACCAAAGGACCATTGGTCTAACGGTATCTCGGGTCCCGTGTGTTAGGTAATTCACTTGATTGAGCATGCTCTTAGATATGAGTCCCCGCCCTCATAAATGGGGGGAGTAGTTTGGGTAATTCACTTAGTGAGTACAAAACTCTCAGGTTCGAGTCCCCACATCTGTACGTGCATGGTGAGAGGTCAAGGATGCTCGTCACCTAAGGCCAAGCCCTTTGACACGCCCCCGGACGGGGTAGTAATTAACCTGCAGGCTCACCAAAATAACGAGGATCGCAAGGAAGACGACAAAGAAACCAATAAGAACCAGAAAATATCTCTGAAATTCAAGCAAATTTCATTACCGAAAACTAAAGTTAATCAACATGCCGGACTAAATAACCATGAAAACCCTAGAATCTCACTAAATTCGGCATTTTTGTCAAAAATGGAAAAAATTCTAAATTATTCAAATTTTAAATTCAAATCAAACTAATTAAGCATCCAAAATCCTAAATCAAATCATTCTATAAATCGGTAGAATAATTATGACTAAAAATAACAAAAATAAAGGTTCGGCGAGGAAAACGACTGAATTTAAGGATGAAAACGACATCCACCATGCATAGCATGATGGTCCTCACGTGTGTGTCAAGATGAGCTTTCCGAATTGGGGTTGAATGCGCGAATCCGACACTTGTAGCCAAAGTCATGGCTGAAACACCGAACCACGACTAAAACTCATGGTCTAGTTCAACTCCTCCTGCATTAATCACCCCGGGGTTAGAAAGAACTCGTCCTCAAGTCCTCAACAGCATCATCAAAATCCTTGAAACAAGGACTTGTCTGCTCCAATCTTCCGCTCCTTGAACTCTTCCAAAAGTGACTGATGAACTTGGTGTCACGATCTGAAGTGATGGATAAAGGAAAAACACACAATACAATCTCCCGGAAGTACTATAGATGTGTGATCCAGGTATCATCCTTCTTTGGCACAATCCCACTGAGGTAGAGATGGATCAATGAACCATCTTTCTTTGGCACTAATAGGACAAGGATTGAACAAAGGCTCATACTCTCTTGGATGTAACCACTCTTCAATAACTCTTCCAAATGTCGTTGCAACTCTTCCGCTTCCTTGATACTGAGGCGATACGCCAGTTGGTTAAGCAAACATGACCCAAGAACAAGATCAATCTGATGGTGAATATCCCTGATAGGTGGTAGCCCAGGAGGAAGATCTTTTGGCATCAATTTAGAGATCTTTGCTAGCATTTGTTGCACCTCTGCTAGTAAATCAGGATCCATGGCTACTACAATATTCCAACAAGGTAGTAGCGCATAGACCACATCTCCCTGCTCGATCTCATCTAAAAATCTTGACATAGAAAGTAGGTTAAAAGTATTGGTTACCGAGGTAAGAGTGAGTTCTTCCTGCTGGGATACCAATATACATCGCAAGTCTCATAATCATCATAGATGGGCTCGTCAATCTCCTCCTCGTAATCATCATAAATGGGCTCGCCAATCTTATCCTGGTAATCATCATAAATAGGCTCACCAATCTCCTCCTCGTAATCGTCATAGATGAGTGAGATCTCCTCCTTGTAATCATCGTTGATGAATGAGATCTTCTCCTTGTAGTCATCATAGATGGGCGAGATCTCCTCCTCATCATCATCGTGAAAGATAGGCGGGATCTCCTCTTCATCATCATCGTCGTAGATGGGCTGGTCAAATTTTTGATCAACACTTGTAGCTAAAGTTATGGCCAAAACACCTGAATCAAGTCTGAAATACATCGTCTTACTCGACTTCTCCCGCATCACCTCTTAGAGGTTTTTATGGCCTATGTCAATATATATATATATAAAACCTAATTGAGGTTCAATTCCATCTGGACACCATTTATAATAAATGTCTGTCACCACATGAATGTTTTTACCAAACATGTCCTGCAGGTACCTGCATGATTTCTGCCATTGGCTCCTGGATATTATTGTTTCTCGAGTCTTTGCATGTAATTAATACATGTCAAGTTATTGCATGCACGCTAATTCTAAACTTGAAAACATGATCAAATATTAAAAATAAAGAAAAAATAACACTTGCACGCTTGATGTGTCATTGCCATCCTCAATCAATAACACTTGGATGTTTGATTGAATTAGGTTTTCTGATTACCAGCCGATTGACATAAACCCGACTTGATATATATGTCATATTGCCATCCTCAATCAATATCACTGTGACACCATTCACTACCTGACTAGCTTATTTAATTTGTCTCACTACCTGCATGCATGTATGCATATATAGTTTTACTTACCAACTGTTGGTTTAACATTAACCTTATAATGTTAAAGACCCACGGGTCGAGCGGCAAGGGTCCTCCGCTCCCAGGACGAGAACCACGGTTCGAATCCTGGGAGACGGAGTGAAAATGGGGTGGTGAGAGGTAGTCACGGGCCAAGGGACGGGCCTCTTGCATAGGGGCTGAGGCCCGGTGGGCCGGGCCCTGTGATAGTCCTCTCTCCGCTCCATCCCACCTGGGTTTAGAATGGGGTTTATCCCCTTTATCCAAAAAAAAAACATTAACCTTATAATTTTCTGAATTTTCTCATATTATAAATTTTAATTTATTTACATGATAAATATTTCATATAGATATTTGTTAGTGCTGAAGCACTTTGACTGGCATCATTTGACACAATGCTGATGTGGCAAGGTTAACAAGTCAAAGCAAAGTCACGAGGTCAAAACTTGTTCTGACAAGAAGTTATGAAGGCAAGAAACTTTGGCCTTGGAGAGGGTGCTGATGAGAGTGTAGGCCACATGCGGAAAGAAAAGGATTTGATTGAAGCGCATGAGCGCTGATTGAAGTTCTGATTGAGGATATGATTGAAGACCCAAACTTAGGTGATTGATGACCGAGCTTGGAAAGAATTCTGGAAGACAATCTGAGAAGATTGTACAACCAAAATGTTGATTGAGGTGATCAAGTTTTTGGAGGAGAACACGCGCCTGGGAGAGGTGCTACAATGATGGACTGCGAAGGTGATGGAGAGGAGTCCAGCCAGTTGCTGTGGTCGTGATTAGGAGGATCCGACGGAGGTTGACTCAGACACAACCGAGAGGGTAGGAGTGTCTCGAGATCGTGAAGCAACGCAAGTTGCAGCCTCAGACAATTAGCAATCGGGCCACGTTGCAAGCTCGATTGCAACAAGAGTTGCAACGACTAAATTTGGAAGGTGTCCAAATTAGCAGCCGTGGAGATTATGGAGATTCTAAACAAGGAAAGTGATAGTTGGTGCTAATAGAGCATCTACAGAAGACCTTGCTCTGGAAGATTGAAAAGGGACCACGAAAGAAAACTTAGGGGGTGAGGTTAGAGTGGCTATTGGAGAATTAGGGAGAGGGTGTTCATGTTGTAGTGAGTGAATGAGTGACAATTGATTGTACTCATGTTTTTCTCTCCTTATTAGTGAATTGTTTTCCTCGGAGCTTGCCCCCCCCCCTCCTCCGACACAGCTTGGAAGTCGAACTTGGTTAGCAAACCTTTATGTCTCATTTCTTCATTGTTTGTGTGTGTGTGTGTGTGTGTGTGTGTGTGTGTGTGAGAGAGAGAGAGAGAGAGAGAGAGCTTATGTGTCCTTTGAGAGAAAGAGTTGCAGCTCAAGTTACAACTACACCACACAACAGCACCAACGGTTTAATTATCAAATAAATTGATTATTCTTTTTTAAATATATACAAAGAAATCATAATTTTTTGAGAGTACTTTTCACCAAATTAAAATTCTAACCAACAAAAGTTGTATAATTATTTTTTTATATATGCCACTAATAAATTTTTAATTGTTTATGGTACCCTTACCTTAACCAAGATGGTAATATGCAACTCCTAAGATATGTTAGAAAAAAACATATATAAACCGTCTTTAAACAAATATTAATAAAATAAACTTAAAACATCCTGCTTAATATCTAATTTCTGTTTCACAAAAATATTATATGACAATGAGTTTTGATGGTGAAAATAGTGTCAGGGACTAATAAATAATTTTTATTAATGAAAATAGGGCAAATTATCTTAAGATCTCTGCTACTGTTTGCAGGGACCTTAAGGTCAACACATACACACAATCACCAAAAAAAAAAATACTAAACAAAACCCACCAAATATCCCACGGCAAATAGTTCACTATTTAAGAGATCAACAGTGAATCATCTAATGAAAAAAATATGTAAAATGATTTATTTATATTTGTACACAGCCCTTTATACTAGTTTTATTTAGAAGTATGCCTCAAACTAAGAAAAGTAAAAAAATTCAAAAGTTATTGTGTACAATTCCGTTGGGTAATGTGCAAAGCCAAACCTATCTTTTTAATTGGCTCTGGTCTTTTTAATTGGCTTTTTCTCACATGACTTGACGTTGAAAAGATTCCGTGTCAACATCCAGGGTGCTGGATGTTAACTAGAATTAATATATATATATATATATATATATATTAAAATTTTAAATAATTAAAATTTTATTTTTAACTTTCTTTTATGTAAGGGAGCTATGAGTGTTCTTTTAAGTATATTTTAGAGTTAAATGCCTTTTTTAAGATCACTTGGTTTTAAAAAAATAAATGTAAGAGAGTTAAACGGCTTTTAAAGGGATACTCCCTGTTTAAAGGATAAACCCCAGTCTTGGACCTAATGTTTATTTTCATCTCTATATTTTAAAAATCTTTAATACGATCCATGTATTTTGAGATTTGTGTTCGAATACATCCCTAGTTGGCATACTGGAAGACATATACTAAGATTTAATGCCAAGATCATACGCCACTTGTGTTCTGGCCATATCAAAGACTAAAGACGTATTTAAACAAAAACCCTAAAATATAGGGGCTATATTGAAGTTTTTTAAGATAGAATGACAAAAATGAACATTATATAAAAATACAAAGATCAAAAATCACTTTAAACCTTTCTTGAAAGCAGTGTTGGTGAGCCCCACTGTCTCCATCTGATTTGTCCCAAAAAAAAACAAAAAACAAAACTGCACAGGTAATAATTTCACTTTGTTTGGTACTTACGGTGAGGGTTGGGCATAAAGACCACTGATTGAAGGTATAGCCAGGAATGTTTGATGCCATGTTACTTCCCAAAGTAAATTCATTAAAATAAAGAAAATTATTTACATGTCTAAGGTAAAATTATTTAACATAGATCATTATGTTTTATATAGCCTATAATTCATGCTTAATGGCTCTTCTTTTTTAGGTACAGTAAACAGGAAAGATACATGAAAACTTCATCGCCGGTCAATAATAGATGTTTCTGATTTGTGAATAAATAAGTTTCTCAATGTTACTTCATACTGAATATGTGTGTCATTGAATGCCTGCAAAGCTGAGTATAGATAATTATTCTTATGTGATAACTGATATGATTTCTGAACATGTGAAATTATTCAAATTAAGTCATGAAAAAGCCCGCATGAATTATTTGATGTAATCTTTTGAACCATTTTAATAGAAATTCAGGTCTCTCAGCATTGGCAAGCATCCTCAGATTTTCAATCCAATCCCTTTCAAAAAGAAACAAAACAAAACTCCGCTCCAGAAGACACACTTGGTCCAGCATTTGCTGTTGTTTATTCGTATTTCCAAGCAACCTTCTCAGACTTCTATTTCTGCTGCAAGGGAAAGAAAGCAATTGTAAGTACATGTTTGCAGTAATAGCAAGAACACAGGTCATATCATCGACGATCGTATGCACAAAATTCTTGTCAAGGACCTGCATAACAGCTAATAATTCCATAGATTATATGAACAAAGCAAATATGCTCCAGAGCTTGAATCATACACATTTCTTTTAATAATAATATTGATTCCACTGCATCTGAATTAGGAATAAAATGTGGGATCATTCAATGAAGCAATTTTCAAGAGAAAAAAAAAAAATCACACCTCATGGTGAATGATGATGATATAACAGACTGAGATAGGTTGATATAAAGTATGTTTCTTGTCTCAAATCAGATGTACAACATGAAATGAGACCCATATGTCACAATACAATTCCTCCTGTAGGTGCTATTTTACTAAACAACCATAAATAATCTGACATAACAAAAAAGGAGATATCAGAGTACCGATATGGAAAAATATGCATTTGAAAGATATGTGAGACAAGTGAATGACACTCACCGGTAAAACTTAACTTGACTAATAGAGAAGCGAGATTTAAACTCCCCCGAAAGAGAACCTCTCATAAATATTTTGATAACTGTTGGAATATAAGCAAACAATAGTACCATATCGACTAATTGGAGAATAGTGAAAGAGCATATATGTGGGAACACACTTCAAAGTAGCAAGGCTTTTTGGGTTAAGCCCAAGAACAAAGTCGTGCGAACTCCGGCCCAAAGGGGACAATATTGCTAGGTGTGACAACAATTAACTTGAAATTAATCTGGAAGATTTCAGAATTTGTGAAACTTGTTAGAAATCAAACAAAGTCCCACATCGGTTGTTGAAGAAAAACTGTAGTGGCTTAAGTAATAAGCATATCTCCATTAGTAGTGAGGCCTTTTGGGTTAAGCTCAAGAACAAAACAGTGAGGGCTCAGGCCCAAAGCGGATAATATCATGCTAATGTGGAGATTTAGACTAAGCCCAATAGTTGTTGGGGCTGGACCAGTAGGGTCCAGCCTGGAAAAAGATTTAACAAAACTAACCTTTGGACGTTTAGTTGTAGCTTCTGCAATTTGTGTCTTGTACCTTCCTCACAAAGAATAATTCTACATTCACCAAGCTTACAGTTGCACCAATAATGATCCAACATAACTTTTAAAGTAGTAGTCCATGGTTTAGTCACAAAATAGAGAAGTTACATTCAATGGATACCCTATGATTATACCACTAGAAAATAAAATTATAAGTTCTTAAAAGAACTATCATGCTATTCTAGATAGATGCACATTTGCCCTACTAGAAAGGTGAGCACTAATGGTTACAAATAGCTTAGCAGTTCTCTTGCAAGAGCAAGCTATATACCTCATCAACATCCTTTTAATACCTTCTACCCTGTTGGAGTTAATGTGATGTTCTAGCACATTACTGTATTGCTGCTGAAATTACTACTTGATGTAAATTTGAAGTTACAATGATATGTGTTAAAGTTCAGATGACATCTGTTAGAGTTACAATGAAATGTATTAGAGTTACAGTATGTTGAATGTATTAGTCCGATAGCTAGAAGGGTAGTTTGGTAAATTAGTTATGGGTTGTTGTTATTTAATCTAACAAATGTAATGGGTCTGTGTGTGAAACTGAAAGTAAGAAAGTAAAGTAAAGTGAAGGTATTGGAGTAGTGAAGAAGAGTGAGTTCTTGAAGAATTAGAAGAAATTTCTTGTTTTTAATCTCGTTTGATCCTCACAAATCCAACAAAGTGGCATCAGAGCTAGTCGATCGTCAACAACAGCTGGGCTTGAAGAAGATTGGAAGGCAAATAGTGAAAGTAGAGAAGACGAGCTATGGCTTCTTCAAGTTCTCAAGGTTTGAACATCCAACAACCATCTATTCCTATCTTTAGTGGGGAAAATTATGATTTTTGGAGTTTGAAGATGAAAACTTTGTTCCAATCCCAAGATCTATGGGATTTAGTTGAGAATGGCTTTGAAGAGCCTGCAGCTACAGTAGCTCTTACAAATG
The DNA here is from genome assembly GCA_026586065.1 of Dioscorea zingiberensis. Classification (NCBI taxonomy): domain Eukaryota; kingdom Viridiplantae; phylum Streptophyta; class Magnoliopsida; order Dioscoreales; family Dioscoreaceae; genus Dioscorea; species Dioscorea zingiberensis. The sequence goes on along the minus strand of JAGGNH010000067.1, from coordinate 145,142 downwards.
CCCAAAAGGAAGCTCTAAAAGAAAATAAGAAGAAAGATGCCAAAGCTTTATTTTTCATTCAACAAGCTATTACTGAAGAGTTGTTCCCAAGAATCATGAGGGCTTCAACATCTAAAGAGGCTTGGAAGGTGTTGCAAGAGGAGTTCCAAGGAAATGCAAGGGTAAGAGCCATTAAGCTTCAAACTCTTAGGAGGGAGTTGGAGAATATGAAGATGAATGAATCTGAAAAGTTGAAGGAGTATTTCTCCAGAGTAACTGAAGTGATTAATCAAATGGGCTTGTATGGTGAAGTAGTTGAAGATAAGAGAGTTGTGGAAAAGATTCTCATCAGTTTGCCTGAAAAGTATGACAGTATAGTATCTATTATTGAAGAAACAAAGGACATTGCCACATTGAGTGTTCGAGAGCTGATGGCCTCACTACAAACTCATGAGCAAAGGTTGATGAGACATTCGGAGAAATCTGTTGAAAATGCTTTTCAGTCCAAACTTAACTTGACAACAAAATCAAAAGGGTCATCATCTCAAGAGCATCAAAAAGAAGAAAGTTTTAGAGGAAGAAACCAAAGAGGAAGGGGAAGGAGTCCTTATGGCAGAAATTCTGGTGCTGAAAATTTTGAAAGGGGATGTAGTATTTGCAAAATGAACAATCATGTTGATAGGGACTGCTGGTTTAAGGGGAAGCCACAATGTTACAATTGTAAAAGATTTGGGCACTTACAAAAGGACTGTAGATTGAGGAATCAGTTACAAACTGCAAATGTGTCTGAAGAAGAAGAAGAAGATGAACAAGGCAGCATGTTTTATGCAAGTTGTCAAGTAGCAAGTGAAAGAAGAAATGATGTTTGGCTGCTTGACAGTGGATGCAGTAATCATATGACAGGAAATAAGGATCTCTTTACAAGAATAGATGATGGCATGAATATACAAGTGAGAATGGGAAATGGAGCTTTAGTTCAATCAAGGGGAAAGGGCACAATTTGTATCCAAACAAAGGAGGGAACAAAATTCATCCATAATGTGTTGCTAGTTCAGTTTGGATCAGAATTTGCTAAGTGTTGGTCAACTTGTGGAAAATGGATATGTTGTCCATTTTGAAGATGATGGCTGCACTATACATGACAAAAGGAAGGGAAGAAAATTGGTGGCAAAAGTAAAGATGATGAGAGGTAGAAGCTGTGAATTGACTTTTAACTATGGTGGAAATGTGGCATTGAAAGCACAGGTTAAAAATGAGTCCTGGTTGTGGCACAAAAGGCTAGGACATTTGCATTTTCAAGGATTAAAGCTACTTCAAGTAAAGAATATGGTGCATGGTCTACCAAACATTGAAGATAAGCAGAACATCTGTGGTGGTTGTGCTTTAGGAAAGCATCATAGAGACTCTTTTCCAAGTGGAGGGGCATGGAGAGCCAAAGGGATCTTTGCAATTGGTTCATTCGGATGTATGTGGACCAATGAACACTCCATCTCATCTTTGGAAAGCAATGTATTTTATCTTGTTTATTGATGATATTACAAGGATGACATGGGTATACTTCATGAAACAAAAATCCCAAGTGTATGCTATTTTCAAAAAGTTCAAAAGCTATGTTGAGAAGCAAAGTGGTTGTTATATTAAGGCCTTGAGAAGTGACAGAGGTAAAGAGTACACTTCAAGAGAATTTGACAAGTTTTGTGAAGATGAAGGCATTGAAAGACAACTCACTGTTGGGTATACTCCTCAACAAAATGGAGTATCAGAAAGGAAGAATCAAACAGTAATGGAGATGGCCAGAACAATGCTAAAAGATAAAGGGGTACCAAACTCTTTTTGGGTTTGAAGGCATTTGGGCTACTTGATTCACTTGATCACCGTAAGTCCAACTAAAACATACAGGATGTGACTCCACTAGAAGCTTGGAGTGGGAGAAAACCATCGGTGAGGCATTTAAAAGTCTTTGGAAGTGTGTATTGCTATTCTAGAATTCCAAAAGAAAAAGGACACAAGTTGGATGGAAACAAGTGAAGCTTGTATTTTTGTTGGGTATGCATCAAATGCAAAAGGATCTGATTGTGGAGCTTGAAGAGAAACATAATTGTCATTAGTAGAGATGTGTTGGTTGATGAAGAAGCTACTTGGAATTGGGAAAAATAAGGTGCTGAGAAACAATTTGCGGTTTTTTGAAGATGTTGCTGAAAATGAAGAAAGAAATATTGAAGAATTACCACCAAGAGTTGATCCATCATCATCCTCAAGTGATGGTTCAAATTCTAGTTCATCAAGTCCAAGTGGTACTCCAAGAAAAATGAAAAGCATTGCTGAAATTTATGAATCATGTAACTATTGCATGGTAGAGCCAAGAAGTTTTGAGGAGGCCATCAAAGATAATGCTTGGAAGAATGCCATGGAGGAAGAACTTCAAATGATTGAAAAAAACAGAACATGGGAGCTGGTTGACAAACCAAAAGATAGAGAAATTGTTGGAGTGAAATGGATCTACAAGATAAAACATAGGCCTGATGGGTCTATCTTGAAGAACAAAGCAAGGCTTGTGGCAAAAGGGTATTCACAACAACCAGGAATTGATTTCCATGAAACATTTGCACCTGTATCTCGCAAAGACACAATTAGAACTCTCATTGCATTGGCAGCTCAAAAGGGTTGGTTGATGTACCAACTTGATGTCAAATCAGCCTTCTTGAATGGAGAGTTGAAAGAAGAAATTTATGTTGAGCAACCAGAGGGTTTTGTCATCAAAGAAGAAGAAGAAAAAGTTTACAAGTTGCATAAAGCTTTATATGGGCTGAAACAAGCACCTCGTCAGTGGTACAGTCAGATTGACAATTACTTTATTTGCAGTGGTTTTGAAAGAAGTAAGAGTGAGCCAACCCTTTATGTCAAGAAGCGAGGCATGTCTATTCTTCTTGTTGCAATATATGTGGATGACTTGATAGTTACTGGAGATGATGAGAAGATGACTAATGAATTCAAAAAAGATATGATGATGAGATATGAAATGAGTGACATGGGGATGCTACATCATTTTCTTGGACTTGAAATTCATCAACAATCAGATGGAGTTTGTGTTTCTCAACAGAATTATGCTGAAATGATGTTGAAGAAGTTCAATATGTATGACTGTAAAACAATGGCAACACCACTTGCAGTTAATGAAAAGTTGATGAAAAAAGATGGAGGAAGGAAAGTTGATGGCACTATGTATAGAAGTATAGTGGGAAGCTTGTTATATCTTACTGCAACCAGACCAGACATTATGTATGCTGCAAATCTGCTGTCCAGATTTATGCAGGACCCCAGCCATTTTCATCTTGGAGCAGCAAAAAGAGTTCTGAGATATATAAGAGGAACATTGGCTTATGGAATTAAGTACACAAGAAGTGAAAAAATCAATTTGATGGGATTTTGTGACAGTGATTGGGGCAGTTACGCGATGATGACATGAAGAGCACAACAGGATTTGTTTTCTCACTTGGTTCAAGTGTATTTTCATGGCAATCAAAGAAACAAGAATCAACTGCACAATCCTCAGCAGAAGCTGAATATATATCTGCTGCAATGGCAACCTCACAAGCTGTATGGCTAAGAAGAATACTAGAAGATGTTGGAGAGCAACAAGAGAAAGCAACTAGGATTGCTTGTGATAGTAAATCTGCAATTTCTATGGCAAAGAATCCAGTTTACAACAGCAGAACAAGACACATTGCAGTGAAACATCACTTTATTCGAGAAAAGATTGAAGAAGAAGAAATTGAACTTGTATATTGTAAATCTGAAGATCAAATTGCAGATATATTTACCAAAGCCCTACCAAAGGAGAAGTTTCTGAAGCTAAGAGAATTGATGGGAATTGAAGAACATCACATTAAGGGGAAGTGTTGGAGTTAATGTGATGTTCTGCTGAAATTACTGCAGTGTAGCTGAAGTTACAATGATATGTGTTAAAGTTCAGATGACATCTGTTAGAGTTACAATGAAATGTATTACAGTTACAGTATGTTGAATGTATTAGTCCGATAGCTAGAAGGGTAGTTTGGTAAATTAGTTATGGGTTGTTGTTATTTAATCTAACAAATGTAATGGGTCTTTGTGTGAAACTGAAAGTAAGAAAGTAAAGTAAAGTGAAGGTATTGGAGTAGTGAAGAAGAGTGAGTTCTTGAAGAATTAGAAGAAATTTCTTGTTTTTAATCTCGTTTGATCCTCACAAATCCAACATACCCCAAAACCAAAATATAAATCACAGATTCACCTGAATCAGTTAAACATGCATCTCTTACCATACTTAATTTAATGCGATGTGAGTATCGACCCGTGCAGTGCTGTAGTAATTAATGCGTTCGAGGAGTCAAAAAGAAAAATTGAAAAAACTAAAAACCAAATTATGAGCAGGAAACTTTTCTCCCAATCTTTTATGTGAAGTAGATAACTGGAAGTTCACTAACTACACCAATGTTGCTTCTAAGTTCTGATTCAGTTACTGGCTATAAGGGTTAAGCTAAATAGGCAGATATAAGAATATTGAAGAAATAGATTTTGGAGCCTTCAAAAGAGGTTGTTCATCGTAGTTTTCTTGGCCTGTGTTTGGATGGAGAATAGAAGGTAGAATTCACTTAAGCTATTCCATGTTCCCCAACATTCAGAAGGTGGCTAAAATTAAACAACCAAAATTTATCCCACTTTGAACATCAAGTTACAAACAAATAATTTACGCCATACGGAAGGGAGACGTAGAATAAAAGCTTGTTTCCTCAAGTATCCAATTCACCATGTTCAACTTCGTTCTGGCCAGATTAAGGGGATGAATTAACCTGGAGCCAAACTTCTAGTGCAGTAAATTTATTAAAAATTAATTCTAATAGAATAAGCATCATCTCTAATTTTTTTAATTCCCACTCTTGAGCCAAATATGGCTTTACACCTTCTATGGAGCTGTACATGACCTTTTAACTTTTCCCTTCTTCTAGGAAGACCCTCAAACTCTCTCTATAGAAATGGCAAATCCGTTCTTATTTCAAAATATAACATTCAAGAAAGTAGGAACCAGGACAAAATCCAAATATTGCGAACGATAGATAGGGAATAATTAATAAGATAGATCTGCTTACCTGACTTTCAACAGCGTATCCCATACAGGTATGGCTTCCCTATTGCTTGAGCATAGAGAGGAAACAGTTGCAGCCAACTAAAAGAGAGACATCAAAAGAAAGTCAACTTAAAAAAACCCGAATTGGTACTTAGTACAGAAATAACAATTGAAACAAGGCATGCAAAATATCATATGATTTAGTAGCAATTGAAGCCAAGAATTGATTTTATCACTACCACACACACTATCAGAATAAGGAGTCTTACTTTATCAAAGGTTATCTCACTCAACCCACTTCTGTAGAGTTCATGCACCATGGAGACTAACATAATCTTACTCAGCCTTGAACCAGTTTTCATTATCTGTGGAAGTAACAAGTTAAAAGAAATATGAGCTTATATATACAAGGACTATACAACTCATGATATATATGGCACCTACTTTTTTCAAGATATTATTGATTGACGAGTTGATTATTTTGTAGCTAGTATACATTTCAAAGATATTCTCAGTTGATGAGGTGAATATGTTAGCAATGCATTCATGTCACCTTCACTTGTCACATTTCTGTTGTTAATTACTAGCTAAAATCACAAAAGCAGCAACAATATTTAGCATTTCAGCGAGCATTCTAGTTACTCTTAATTATATGTGGTGCCTGAAACACTTCCAGGATGGCAGATTCAACATCAGCCATCCCAACAAGGCATTTTCCTGAAAAGACAGCACAAAAGTAATCCTTTGATTAGGAAGGTTTGCATTAAAGGACAAGATTATTGATAAGATTCAAATAGAAAGTAAAGCTAGCCATCAAGAGTCAAACGAGAGATATTTTATTTTTCTCAATCATCTGGTATGATCCATGATTAGGAAGGTTGCCATTAAAGCGTGAGATGATTGATAAGGTCCAAATAAAAGGTAAAGCTAGCCATCTATAGTCAACCAAAAATTTAATTTTTATCAATCATCTGGCCTGATCCATGGGCCATCATAATGTAGATCTGTCACAACCAATGGTAATGTGTTTGGTTGGGGGGATTTTGGATTACATGTAATGCAAAATATTGGGTTTTCAAACACTAATGTTTGGTTGGAGGGATTTCAAAATTCAATGTATTTAAAAATACATTGAATAATAGAGGATTTCGAATTAAACACAAATTTGGGGTAATTCAAATTTTAGGATTTGGATTTACTCTGAAGGGCATAATCGGAAATCCAAAATTTGGATTTACTTTTTAGTTTTTCAAATCCTTCCAATCAAATACAAAATTTTATAATCTTAATTCCTAGTTATATTTAACCAAATACCAGATTTATATGTGTTGTATTTATTTATTTATTTATTTATCTGAAAAAAGTGGATAAACTACATTCTTTTATTGATAGTGCAAATAGAGATGTACAAGATTAGCTAAAGATTGGGATTGACATGGGCAACGTTGGACCCAAGTGGGTTAGATTCCCAAGCGGAGTTGGAAGGGGGTGGGGCTGCAGCTCTCTGTGAGGGCTCAACCGAGTTGGCATCTTCGAAGTCCACACCGGGGGGCTCGGCCCATAGTCTTCCCTCGTGAGGCAAAGGCTATGCTTTATGAGGGTGGCCATCGCTTGGACCTTCGATTGTTTGGTTGTTAGGGCACCGTCAAATCATGAGAGGAGAAGGAAATCAGCCTGGCGGATGAGTCTTTTATAAACATGTTGTTTATTCTCAAAACATCTCTTGTTCTTTTCCAACCATAGCGTCACGGAGTGGCATTATGTATTTGTATTTTGATAATCAAATATTTATAAATATATTATAAATAAAAATCTATATATGGGATTATATCCATGCATTTGTGTCAGACCATGCGGTCATGGGCGGTATGGCGTGATTAACTTTACTTCTAAAAGAACACTAAAAATAATTTAAAATAAGGAGGAAAAAATCCAAGAAAAATCAATGGGAAATTATTTATTAGTCCCTCAAAACAGTAACCAGGGACCTCCCCCCTCACTATTTGCTACACCCCCAAATACACCTACCCTAGAAACCTATAGGCAACTTGAGCATTGTAGCAAGGACCTTGAATTAATTACCCTAAACATCAATGTGTTGTTTGACTTGATTTCCTCTATTTCAGCGGACCGTACATGAGACCTGGGAAAATTCAACTTCCCGTTCTTCTCGATTTGTATAGTTGAACTCCGCTCCAAAGTTGTTAAATTTGCAATCAATTTATAAATAAATTATTAATTATAGATCTGTACACTGTTTCATTATTCTCTTGGGGTCCTTACGGTGTTTTGTTTATTATTATTGTTTGTGTGTGTTTGGCTTTAAGGTTCCTGGAAATAGTGTCAAGGACCTATAAATAATTTCTTCATTTATAAATTCAAACTCCATAGATATGTTTTTTTTTTTTTTTTTGGATAAATATGGAACATGGGTAAAGTTTGAACTCTCATCTCATTCTTATAACAGATAATAGATTAACCATTTTTTTTTTTGTGAAAATAGGAGACAAACTATATACCTCAAGTTCCCCTTATTTTTATCATTTCTTTCACTTAAATGCAAACAAATTAACATGTGTGAGACAAGAGTTGAGGATAAAATCATAAATTTAAATTAAAAATTAATTAAAAAAAACCAAACTAATATTTTTTTTTGACTAAAACGATAAACACCCCCTAGACGTCAAGAATATATACAAGTTTGGTAGTGCTTGGGAACAGAGAGGCTCGCTAGAGCGGGGGGTGGACATGGGCACAGGTGGCCCATGGGGTAGGTAACCGAAAAAGCAGGGGGTTTGGGCTTAGGAATATGACCCAAAGGGTTGGGTTGGGCTAAACTAAGTAGGCCGATTTATATTTCTGGCTGGGCTTGGGTTATATTAAAAAAATAAAATATATATATATGTAAATATAATATATACATCATTATATATATATATATATATATATATATATATATATATATATATATAGATAATGTTAACCTGACAAAAACCCTAGCATTTGTTTTATGGAACAATTAGTGTTTTATTAAGAATGTTGAACTTGTTCTTGATGTAATATTTGTGTAGTACTTTTTTGAACCACTTGTGTTATTTATGTTCTACTTGTTTTTATAATAGTCTAATATACGGTTTTATTTAATTATTTGCATTATTAGTTAAAAAATAAAATTATTTTATTTTTGGGTTGGACTAGGCTGGGCCTGGGCCAAACAAAATTCAGATGGTAGGGTTTGGGCTAACAAAATTTGACCGAAAGTGGCCCAACCCAAATTCAACCCAAACGCATAGAAATTTGGTTTTTTGAGTTATCTTGCAAGGGAGAGGGTTCGAACCTGGGTCTTCCATAGGTTTACTATCCACCACTTAACAAAGGACCCTAGTACCAATAGGCCTTTATGGCGGTTCGTAATCAAGCTAATAATGTTAATAATGTTAGTAAAAACATTTCCTACCCACCAACCTCAAAATCATTTGAACATAAAAGAAGTGAGAAATGTTTTTATAGAGTTATATGTAAATATAGAAAATTTATGGGGGTGTTTGGTTTGTATTTTATTTTCTGTTTTCTGAAAAAGTGGAAAATACAAAAAAGGAAAATAATTTTCTATTGCGATTTCAGAAACTAAAAAATAGAAAAGTTGTTCAGTTTGGTTTATTGAAAATTGTTTTTATAAATAGAAAATGAAAACCGTTTGCAGAAACAAAAATAAAAAATGACAAATATGATATTTTTATAAAGTTCAAAATATAAAAATAACAAACATGATATTTTTATAATAATAAAAATTTAATAAAATATATTTTAAGAAATAAAAAAAGATAAACATAATATTTTTATAAAATTTAAAAATATAAAAAATAACAAACATGATATTTTTATAATAACAAAAGTTCAATAAAATATATTTTAAGAAATAAAAAAAGACAAACATGATATTTTATAATGTTCAAAATATAAAAAATAATAAACATGATATTTTTATAATAACAAAAGTTCAAGAAAATATATTTTAAGAAATAAAAATAACAAACATTACATTTTTATAAAGTTTAAAATAAAAAAAATAAACGTGATATTTTATATATTTTTATAATCACAAAAGTTCAAGAAAATGTATTTTTAAAAATAAAAATAAAATAAAAAATATGATATTTTATATATTTTTTATAATTACTTTTGGAGTTTGGTATATTTACAGTTATGCCACCGTATTTTCCAACAACAGAAAATGACTTTTTGGCGTTTTCTATTTTTTATTTTTCAACCCTATTTTATTTTCTATATTTTTCAAAAAATGCTTCAACCAAACATATTTTTTGTGTTTTCCGTGTTTTTCTAAAAATAGAAAACACAAAAAAAGTGAAAAAAACAGATAATGGGCCAACCAAATAGGCCCTAATTGATTTTATATAAATCCAACCTATTAGTAAATGGGTTGATTAGATCAGTTTTTTTTTTTTTTTTTTTATATTAAGAGCTGAGCAGCTAAATATCAATTACAAAATATCCTAAGTGAGTCTAAGAGTGTTTGTAGCCAGGATGGGGCCTGGGTAAGATCTTCAAAATGTACAAGTTCTCCTCCTCTTGCTTTCTTGGCGAGTTGATCAGCAGCAGCATTGGCTTCTCTAGGAATGTGCAGGACTTCCCATCTATCCAATTTCTGCAGTGCCTCTTTGCATCTCATTGTGAGTGTTTTGGTGCTCCAGTTGACATCCTCTTTGTTGAGTTGTATCGTCGTGCTAATGTGTAGGTTGTCGGTGAATATTCTTGCAGACTCGCTTCCTATTCTGTGCAAGGCTTCGAGACCATCTAGTAAAGCTTTCAGCTCCCCTTCCACAGCAGATTCAGCTTGATTTTCTAGAGCACCTGCAAAACAAAGGGTACCAAACTGATTTAAAATGATCACTCCACTCCCTGTTTTAGTCTCACCTGCCAACCAAGAGGTATCAAAGAAGAGAAGGTGTTGAAACATCTCCCTGTTCCAGGTTCTTTGAGTCCTGAGAGTTGCATCCTGTACATTTGTATGATGTTGTATATATTCCTCTGTTAAGGATACAGCTCTGATGGCCAGTTTCCTTGGCTCCAGTTTTGTTTTTCTGAATATGAAGTTGCATCGGTTTTTCCATAGTAACCATAGAACTTGTGCTGTCAGTATGGTCTCATGCTCTGTGAGTTTGTGTCTTCCCAATTGTCTCTTGTGTACCCACATTCCCTCCAGGAGGTCCTCAGGTTCTTTGTTCCAATTCTTCAAGAATCCTTGTGCTTGTATCTCTTCCCAAACTAATCTTGCCCACCTGCAATGAGAAAAGAGATGTGCCAGGTTTTCTGCACACAAGTTCTTGAGCTCACAAAATTTGGTTAGGACCCAAGTTAATAGAATATAAATATTGTTTGGTTGGTAATCTCTTGTGGAATAGTTTCCACAAGAAGGTTTTTACTCTTGGGATGGTTCCCAATTTCCACATTGCTTGCCAACCTTCCCACTGGGGTGCATTGTCTTGCTGCCTCAATTGATCATATACTGTTGCACTCAGTGATTTTGTCCCTGTGCCTGTCATCCATTCCCAGCTGTTTGCTTGATTTGTTGGTATGACTTCTCTGCAGCTTAATACATCAGTAATGCATGGGGGAAAAATCTCAGCTAAGAGTCCCCAGTCCCAATCTCCATCAATCATCAGGTTTTGGATAGTAAAATTAATAAAATCAAAGTCCATATTGTAAAAAGTGGGTTTATAACTGATAGGAATATTGAATAACCATGGGTGCCAATACAATGAATCAGAATTTTTGATGAACCTTGTTGACAAGTGTCCTTTAACTAATTTGGCAGTGTTTTGGAGTGTATGGTACAGATAAGATAAAGTTCTTCCTACTCTATAGTTGTCCCAGAGTGAAAACTTACCATATTTATAATTAGCCAACTGGATCCAAGCCTTATCCCTATTGTTCAGAAGATCTAGGAGATGTTTTGTCATCAAGGAGTGTTTCATGGTTTTCAAACATTTGATTCCCAAGCCACCCTCAGCTTTATCTTTGGAGATAGTACTCCAATTGACTAGATGGATGCCCTTTCCATCACCTGTTTTCCAAAGAAATGTCCTGATAGATTTGGATATTTGATCAAGAGTTCCATCTGGAATGGCATAAGTGTTTAGGCTGTAGACAGGAAGAGAAGTGATTACAGAGTTTATCAGAGTTAATTTGCCAGCCATTGACAGGTGTAAGGTTTGCCAATGAGCAAGTCTTTTCTCAACTTGTTCTATAAGATAATTGAAATGAGATTTTTTAATTCTGTGTGGCGATATCCAGCTCCCTAGGTATTTCAGAGGGAAGGTACCAACTCTGAGTCCTAAGATGTTTACTATAGAAGTTTTAATTCTATTGTTCAGCCAGGAGGGAAATAATACCTCTGATTTGCTAAGATTTGCTCTCTGACCAGTGATATTAGAGTAGATGTTAAGGCACATTTGGAGGGTTCTGGACTCTTTTCTGGTAACCCTACAAAACACTATTAGATCATCAGCATAAAGAGTGTGGTTGATGGATGTGCTTGAGCTTAGTGGAATTCCTCTAAGAGTTTTCATCTCCTCAGCCTTATTTAATATTTTTGTGAGAACTTGGGCTACTAAAACAAAAAGATAAGGGGATATCGGGTCTCCTTGTCTGAGGCCAGCTTGAGGTTTGATGTATTCACCAACCCTCCCATTGATGATGAAAGCTATAGATGTTGTTTCAATGCATGCCTTGATCCAACTAATCCACTTCAGAGGGAATTTCATTTTGGATAACACAGCAAGAATTGCATCCCATCTCATTATATCATAGGCTTTTTCCATGTCAATCTTGATCATCATCATTGGGTGGGACTTGGAATCTTTTTCTAGTGTGTGAGCAACTTCCTGGGCTAATAAAATGTTATCTGAGATATTCCTGTCCTTAATGAAAGCATTTTGTTCCTTGCCAATAATAGATGGGAGTATTTCTCTAATCCTGTTTGATAGAATCTTTGTTATGATTTTGTAGTTAACATTACACAATGCTATAGGCCTGTAGTCCTGTACTACTTGGGGATTTTCTTTTTTTGGAATTAATGTGATCAGTGTTTGATTCCAGCTATTAGGAAGGTGTGCATGTTCAAAGAAATGTTCAATGGCCTCTATAATTGAGTCTCCAATTATATGCCAATATGCTAGAAAGAATTCTACAGTAAAGCCATTAGGTCCAGGAGTCTTACCATGTGCCATTGATTTGAGTGTGTTGTATATTTCTAATCTGTCCACTGGTCTCATTAGGGAGTTGCTTTGTTCATCAGTCAGAACAGGAAGGTCTCCAGGCAGAGCCTCAATGGTGGCTTCAAGGTTGCCTTCATTATTTCCCTGCCATAGCTTTGAATAGAAGTTAGAGAAACAAGAGTAGATATCAAAAGGATTTGTTGCAATGTTTCCCTGTTCATCCTTAATTTGGATAATCTTGTTTTTCCTTCTGTGATTCCTAGCCAATTGGTGAAAGTATTTTGAATTGTAATCCCCATTGTTTAACCAATTAGCTCTTGATTTTTGAACCCAAAGATTGGTATTTTGCCTTAATAGTGCTTGATGTTTGTTATATAGGCATCTTAACTTGGTATAGGTTGCTTCCTCCCGTATTGTTATCATTATGAGTTTCTATCTCCTCTAGTGCTTCTATATCTCTTTCAATTCCTTTAATTTTACGCTCTAATCCACGAGTTGTGAATGAGCAATTTTTATCGATTGATATCTAAGTTTGTGAAAGTTGTGGCTAATTGCATGTAGAGGATTTCGGAGAAGTGGTTCCTCCAGGAGGCTTGTACTGTTCTAAGGCATTCGTTAGTGTTAATCCAGTTTTTGTCAAACTTAAAAAGTCTGGCTCCCCTGTTATATTTGTGAGAGATTCTTAATAAAAGGGGTTTGTGGTCAGATTGGCATCTAGCTAGATGTTCAATTTGATATGATCCTGTGATATCATGCCAATGTTCATTAGCAAGGATCCTGTCTAATCGAGCCCAACATCTAGCCAAGCCTTTTTGGTTGTTACACCAAGTAAATGTTGTCCCAGGATAGTTGAGTTCATGGAGATTGCTGTGATTAAGAAAGTTATTGAAATATCTAGATTTTGCAACAGATGTAGGATTAGAGATACCTCTGAAGTTTTTCCTCTCTTCATTATGGCGTACTGCATTAAAGTCCCCAAGTAGAAGCCAAGGGAATGGGATGTTTGCCATATTGGCTAACTCCTTCCAGACTTCTTTTTGAATTGATAGTACCTGGCTATTATATACTACCGAAACAAGACATGGTTTATTATCATGAGCTGAAATGGCAAGGTGGAGCACATACCTGGTCTGCGCTAATGGAGTGACTATGCCAATCTCTTTCCTCCACATTGCAATTATCCCTCCCGAAAATCCAACAGAGGGAATGGGCGCTTGATGCCAATTCTTCTTGAACTTTTTAAAGAATGATTCAGTCTAGATTTGTGCGCTTCTGGTCTCCACCAAGCAAATTAAGGAGAGTTTCAATGTTACGATAAATGTAAGAATTGGCCGACCAGACCGCCCCGGATACCCCTCTGATTCCATAGTAGAACCTTCATCAGGAAACTTGATAATTTTGGGAAGAATGGTCCTCCGCTTCAGCGATCCGACCCTTTTTCTGTGCATGAATATCATCTGATGAACCTCTTTTGCTGCCATAGGCTTCTCCTCTGTATAATTCTCCAACCTCTAGTTCCATCCTCTCTCCTGGGTCTGGAGGTTCCTCTTTGTCCAGCATATCTATTTCCATGTGTCTCTTTCCTCCAGGATCAGGGGGCTCCAAGTCATCCATGAGTTCCAAGTTTTTATGTGAAGTCTCTCCTGGAGTGCCAAGATTGCCTAAGGCACACAAGACAAGGGCCTTATGGTTTTGTTCTAGTATATCATCCACTGGGTTTTCCTCATGTTGGGAGAGTTGTAGATAGGGGTTTCCAGTTCTTATCTTCTGGGTCTTAGGAAGAACAGAGGAATAGAGCTCTAGTCCTCCCTCCTGTTGTTCCTCGATACACGAGTTATGTGTTACTCTTGACTCCAGCCTTTTGATTTGACATTGTCTGTCGCTCTTGGACCCAATTTGGCGTCGGAGTGCCACCCCTCTTCACGTACCTCACGATAGCGACCCGTTAGACCTCCGCAGCTGACCCCGACTCACGGTTCCGACCCGGCTACGTGAGCGTGTCCAAAGGCATCAGCGGCTCTCTTTCTCCATCATACCGTTTCCTCACGGTCTTGATTGATAGTGCTTCCCAACGGGGTCAAGCTGTAGCCCGGCTCATCACGTCGCGTAGTGTGTGTGGTCTTCGTCTTCATCGAGACCTTGGCACGAGTTACGCCCAGGCCACTGCGTGGCCTCCCCTTGTTAGACTTGTATTGAACTGTCATCCATGTCCCAAAGTCTGGATTTTTCTTGTCATTTCCCTTATCTGTCTGAGCTTTTCTCTCCTCCACATGGGGGTTTGTATTCCGTTCCGAGGTGCCGGCTTCCATGACAACAACTTCTTTCCCTTTCGGGTTAAGGATTTGTTGCCCGGTTCCGGTTTCCTCAGGACGACACCCAGAGACCCCCACTTTACAATGCTCAGCCCCATGGCCAACAATTCCACACTTGTAACAGAAAACAGGCAATTTCTCATATAGTATAGGAACGAAACACTTCTTCCTACCCGAATTGACCCACACACCTCGTTCCAGAGGTTGATTCAGATCAATCTCAATGCAAACTACGGCATATTTAGCTACATCTGTATATATGTGGTCTCGTCAATCTTGATTACTTTTCCAATGGAGGTCGCTACTAATTCCGAGGGTTCCAGGTCGATTACTTTCGATTGGAAGGTTAAGGAAGCGAATCCACATAATCGCGTCGAGAGCTTCTCATAACTAGTTGGAAATGTTCCCTCCAGCGTATCAAATGTAACACCATTCCATTCAGCGACGGGGACCATCGGTGAGGATGGCTTGATGGCCATCGGTGGAGGCGCAACGGATGAGGAAGAAGCCATTTGGCATATCAGCAATAGTGAATTCACCCAGGTGCTCCCAGTGTCGAAACATAGTCTCTCTGACCACTCCCAGAGGAGGAGCACGGCCAAGAAATTTCCCATAAACCACAGTTTTCATACCTTCGTGAGCTCGTTTAACAACGTCCTCCGACAGGTTCACCGTGTTGGTCACTGTTGCCTTGAGATGCTCCAGAAGAGGTCCTGGGACGAGGACCGAGGGCTCATCTCCACCGCGGTCACCCGCTCCAGCCACTCTAGCCCACGAGCGTCCTGCCTGTGATCTTCCAGCTTGGGTCCTACCCTGCAAGGCGTATAGGCGATGAGAGGCTCGATCCCCGCCCGCCCGAGGTTTGAAGGGGTTTCCCTCTGCCTCAGATCTCGGTTTTGGCGATAAATCAGAGGACTTTGGGGCGAGGTTTCTTTTCTCCATGAAGGGTGTGGGGTCCGGTGCTTCCTTTGGGCCCTCGCTAGGAGCCATTGCTTCCCTCCCCCACCTACCGTCGTAAGTGGGGGACAGGGTGGCCGGAGTTTGATGCAAAGGGTCAGGAGCGCACTAGGCGGAGCAGGCTTCTCGCGGAGCACCTTTCCACAGACCAGAGGGAATGTCTGCGATTATCGGGTTGATTAGATCAGTTGAATCGTTCACCACATTCACATAAATCGTTGTCTTGTCTTGGTCAGTAGTGTGGTTTGATATTTATTACGCAAGTTACAAGTATTTCATAATTTATATAACTCCCTTCCATGCTCCATATATTTAATTCTATATATATATATTGTTATGAAATATTTTATTGGAGTGTGAATGTCCCTTATGTTACCCCTACCCCTTTATTTCTTAACTCCCCTTTCTTCTTTGAGGACCCATTTTAGTCCTTTGTGGGGGAGCAATTGGGACATATACTCCACACCCAAAAATTCTCAAATGAGATATATTTGGTTCTTGCCAAGAAACCAATTGAAGGGGGGAGAATTTTTGATAACTTGTTGGCCTTATGCGCACCAGTGTTGCGGCATATAAAATTGCGTGTCCCCAAGCATAGACAAGAAGTTTTGTTTTCATTAACAACGGTTTAGAAATTAATTGGAGCCGCTTTATAAATGATTCTGCCAAGCCATTTTGTATATGAACATGAGCAACAGGATGTTCAACTTTTATTCCAATGGATATGCAGTAATCATCAAATGCTTGAGATGTAAATTCACTAGCATTATCAAGCCGTATTGTCTTTATGGCATGGTCAGGAAAATGTGCTCGTAATCGAATAATTTGAGCCAACAAACTCGAAAACGCCAGGTTTCGAGTTGACAATAAGCAAACATGAGACCATCTCGTTGATGCGTCAATTAATACCATAAAATACTTAAATTGTAACATCCCAAAATTTCCTAAGTAAAAATTCGCCAAGAAATTTTTGAAATTTTAAATGAGGTCAATTAACTTAAATCAGATTAATTATTATTAACCTCGAAGTTAAAGAAAATTAGAATAAAATGGATCGAAATTCATTCTCGCAACTATAGGGCCGAGAGTGGCCTTATTGTGCCAGGCCAGAGTTATATAGAATAGTTGGAGATGGATAGTTGGCCGAGTTAGATTAATTAAACCAGAAATTAATTAAATATTAATTAATCCAAATTAATTAAGTAGGAATATCGGACAAAAGTTAGAGTCCCGATAAAGTAGATCTGACCGAGTCAAAAGCCGAGATTCTCGGATCTGGGTCGGGAGAAGAGACGACCTGTGATGCTTTCTGATCGGTAAGTGTCACAGAGATTAGATTCGACTGGGATTCCGGATCTGGGTCGGAAGAATTATTGATAATTATTGATAAGATAATGTTATCAAATAGTAATGTAACATAAAGTAAAAGATAATATTATTTATTAAATCTTTTTTATAAGATAAAGTATTATAATAGTTTGGTTAATGAAAAGATTATTTAAATAAATAAATAATAATAATTAAATAATAAAATGAAATTCACATCGGCCTAGAGAAAGAAAAGAGAGAGAGAGAATTCTTCAAAACTCTCTCTTTCTCTCTTTTTCTCTTACGATCAGAGAAGGTTCAGGCTTCCTCTTTGTCCTTCACGAGATCAGCCCGCGCCTCAGCCAAGAGCGCCGCCTGCCGCCGGTGAGGACGCCGGTCAGCGACCCTCTCAGCCACGCCCGACGTCCGCGCCTCTCAGCCGCGCCCGACACCTCCTCTACCCAGCCTTGGCGCCCAGTCCGCCGTGCGCCACGTGGAGACCTCGGTAGAAGCGCTACACTGCTGCTGACCCGTAAATTTCTGCCGTCTCTCACACGGCGCCGCCCAGCCACTTGGTCAGTCCAGCGCCTCTCCATTACACACTTGCTTTGGCTGAAAGCGGCGCCCTCACCAACCCTCGGCTCGGTGGCTGAACTCTAGTAACTAGTGAAGTTTTTCGAGAAGGTATAATGAAATCATGGAGTTTAATTACGTGAGTAATGTTCATATCACGAGAATTTGAAATTGAGTGGGGATTGTAGAAGAGATTGAGAGAGTAGTTGTATGTGAGTGTTATTTAGGCATGTATGTATGAGATTATAAGTTAATGTGAATGTTTGTAGAATTTCGGAGCCCTACAATTAGAGGAGGTGCTTCCGAAATTTCTGCCGATATACTTAGAATTATCATGTATTAATTAGCAAGTATTTGCCTTAATAAAAGCATGATGTTAGTTTTAAGATAAGTTAATGATGTAGTCAAGTATAGATAGCTAGAAGAGAAATCTCGTATCTTTACCGTATTCTATTTAGTTTTAAATTAGAGTACGAATCAAGAATACGGGCTCCGTATTCATAGATTTCTCTTTCTCAACTAACAGGTAAGGGCAAAGGCAAGTCCGTCGCTGAAGGACCGAGCCAGAGTTAAGCTCAAACCAGACTAAGGTGAGGGGAATCTAACTGTACAGTTCATGTGTTTTACCGTAATTTTATACGATACAGTTTTCAGTTTGAAAAGCATGAACAAGGAGTTTATGAAAGTTTCTAGAGTTTTATAAACCCATTTCATGCTTAGTATTCAGTAACAGAAAAGATAAGCAGAATCTGCATCTGAGATAGATTACATTCTATCGATATACTTGTATAGACAGGTGGTGGCTTCGTGTAGAGCCAGAGAGTCTGACAATGTTGAGTTAGGAGAGGGGTGATTTAAATTCTGATTTAAGTCCGAACTATCTGTTTTGAAAATACTTCCATTTTTATAAAAATCAAAACCCCTTTTCCATCCCTTTGGATGCTTAGTGTACGTATATATTGTCGACCACTTGTATCAGATATACTTGTTGGTTGCTGGCCATACAGTACTGAAGTAGATGTGTAGTCAGAGAATTGGTCTTGTGTTTATCAGATGACGCCGCATTCCTCGTCTTCTAGAGATAGAGCTCATCTCAGAGAGAGAGAGAGAGAGCACAGGTACAGATTACCCAGGGGGAATGTCGGTTTCATATCTAATTCACAAGACAGAGAAACAGAAACTCAGATATGCATTTAAAAGAGAATACATTAATCAACACTTACCCATTTCGGTATTGATTCAGTTTTGATTATTTTAATTGGTATTTTCTATTCGTGTTTTTTTTTATATACGTCAGATTTTCTTTACAGTTTTACTTATTATACGAATGCGATTACACTTTCGGCAATTTGTTCCCTTTCGGCAACCAGCCCAATAGCTTCGGCCTCTTCTTGTATTTGTGTTTGCGGGGATGTTAGGCGGGGAGACATATAGAGGATCGTCTGACCACGAGTTAGTGGAGATATACTGTAGCTGGCTCTAACTCCACGTCTAGAAGTCCTGTTATTTTATTTATGAGTGTTGTGAGACTTTAAGTTTGAGACAATATTTTCATTTGGTGTTGTATTAAACCAGATTGAGTTAGTGTTTTAATTTATTCAGTTTGCTTATTTACCTTTCGTGAGTTATTAATTTCATAGTTTAATAGCAGTCTACAGCCTTAGGTCCGGGGTTCATTCTCTAGATCTGGCTGGTGTGACACCTGGGTCCTGAAAAGAATAAGGGTGTTACATAAATGGCCCACATTGAGGATGAACCCCATGTATATATCATTATACATGAGAGTCCCAAAAGGACTTAAGATGCCTGAAAAGGATAAGGGTGTTACATAAATGGCCCACATATATCACCATGAATTCTCTCTAAAAACATAGGAGATTCAGTCCCAATTTTATTTGGTGATGGCCGGATAATCAATTTGCCTTGAGAGCTTGATGGACATGAAAATTCATTTGATTGAAGAATCTTCAGGTTCTTGATAGATGTCCATATGAGTTTTCAATTATTTTCTTGATCATAATTGATCCAGGATGTCCTAACCGATCATGCCATAGTATAAATGCATTTGAGTCAGTAAACTTATGGTTTACGATAGCATTTGCTTCAATTGTTCGAATATATGTATAATAAATTCCAGATGAGAATGCGGGCAATTTCTCTAGTACTTGCTTATTACCAGAAGTAATAGCAGTAATATATAAATATTCTTTGTTTCCCATATTTGACGTCTCTATATGATATCCATTGAGACGTACATCTTTAAAACTCAATAAATTTCGGTGGGACTTTGGAGAATATAATGCATCTGTTATAATAAATTTTGTTTCTCCAGGAAACAATATATTTGCTCTTCCGGAGCCTTCAATCAAATTTATACTGCCCGATATTGTATTGACACTGGTTTTACCCATTATTAAATGAGAAAAATATTTCTTGCTTTTAAATATCGAGTGCGTTGTCGCACTATCAACAAGGCATACATCCTCATCAGTGATGTTCAATCCAACCATGAATTTGGTAGTATCCATATATTCTTCACAAAATAAATATAAAAATAAATAAGTATTATAAAGATGCATAGATTAATCAAACAAAACTAAATGGTTATGGTGTCAATTCAATTGCCACCATTAAGTTGAGAATCTTCAAGAAAATCAGCAACATCTAAATGTGTCGAGGGAAAAATACCCACAAGAGGGTTATTGTCAAAGGCATCATTTTGGTATATAAAATTTGAATCAACATTTTTCCATTTTATTGATGCTTGATAAAGGTCAACAAGGTGCCTTGGTGTACGGCAGGTACGTGACTAGTGCCCTTTTACTCCGCATCGATAACATGCGTTGTCGGAATGACTACTTGATCCACTTTTGTCTTTGAATTGCTTTTCTTCATAATTTGTCCACTTATGGTGGTAAGATGCATC
Organism: Dioscorea zingiberensis; assembly: GCA_026586065.1. Taxonomy (NCBI): domain Eukaryota; kingdom Viridiplantae; phylum Streptophyta; class Magnoliopsida; order Dioscoreales; family Dioscoreaceae; genus Dioscorea; species Dioscorea zingiberensis. Next base: position 124,745 of record JAGGNH010000067.1, on the reverse strand, counting down.
GGTATGATTACCATGATTTTTCTTATATTTATTCCAGCCATGGCCTCTTCCACGACCACGACTGCGGCCACGACCACGCCCATGGTTGCGACCATGTCCTCGCCCAGAATTTTCACATGCTGTCGCATTCACTTCAAGGAATGGAGTGGAACCAGTAGGACGAGATTCATGATTTTTCATAAGTAGCTCATTATTTTGTTCAGCCACAAGCAAACACGAAATTAAATCCGAATATTTTGTGAACCCTTTCTCTCGATATTGCTGCTGCAGGAGCATATTCGAGGCATGAAAAGTAGAGAATGTTTTCTCTAGCATATCAGAATTAATAATCTTTTCTCCACATAATTTCAATTGAGAACTGATTCGAAATATGGCTGAATTATATTCACTCACTGTTTTGAAATCTTGTAATCGTAAATGCATCCAATCATAACGAGCTTTTGGTAAAATAACCATCTTCTGGTGGTTATACCTTTCCTCCAAATTTTTCCATAATTCAAGTGGATCTTTCACCATTAAATATTCAATTTTTAAATCCTCGTGCAAATGATGTCGGAGGAAAATCATTGCTTTTGCACGGTTTTGTAAGGATACTTGGTTACCAACCTTGATAGTTTCTCCAAGTCCATTAGCATTCAGATGAATTTCAGCATCAAGTACCCATGACAAATAATTTTTTCCCGAAATGTCAAGGGCAACAAAATCAAGTTTTGCAAGATTTGACATGACAAAAAATGCTTTATGTACTTACGTGAAAAATGTCTCCAACACAAATTTGCCGAGGAATGAGATTAGTCAGAACTTGGTTAGAGCCTGCGTCTTTGATAACGTGTTATAAATGCCCTTATGTTATTAAATATCTTGAGCCATTGACAGAGGATAATGATACCACATACGCCCAGATTGTTTCAAACCATATAAAGATCGTTGTAACTTAATTGAATACATGTCCTGGGAATTGGAATTGCATGCTTCAGGCATCTTAAGTCCTTTTGGGACTCTCATGTGTATATCATTATCCAGCTGACTATATAAGTATGCAATAACAACATCCATTAACTGCATTTGTAACTTTTTATGTACTGCAAGGCTAATTAGATAGCGAAACGTGATCGTATCCATTACAGGGGAGTACGTTTCTTCATAATCAATACTAGGTCTTTGCGAAAACCCTTGTGCAACGAGCCTTACTTTATATCTAACAATTTCATTTGCTCGTTTCGTTTTCGCACAAATACCCATTTGTATCCAACTGGTTTAACATCTTCAGGTGTTTTAGTTATGAGTCCAAAAACTGCTCGTTTCATGAGGCAGTTTAACTCTGCCTGGATTGCATTTTTCCATTCTGACTAATCTTTTCTTTTTCGACATTCTTCAATAGATTTAGGCTCAGAATCTTCATTTTCTTTCAAAAGATCAACTGCCACATTATATGCAAATATATTATCAACAGTTGTCTCTTTTCTGTCCCATTTTTTTTTTTTCCATTTGAGACATAATTTATGGAAATTTCCTAATTTTCCTCATCAATTTCAGGATCTTGAACTTCTTCTGGAAGTTTGCTATCATTTCTTGCAATGCTCGTTTTCTCCCCCTTTTCTTTATGATCATTCGTTCCCCTTTTCTTTCGAGGATTTTTATCTTTGAACCAAATTGGTCTTCCACGCAGCGTGCATACTTTTAGATTCATTTTGTTATAGAAGGTCCTTACGGGACATCAATTCCTAATAGGGGCATTTTCGGCGGGTACATGTGATTTTGTTATCCTTTTGGATCGTAGAATGCATCCTGTAGTTGATCCGCAACTTCGTTGTAAATGAATTATTCGTTGAACTTCCGGTTCACATTGTTTTGTGCGAGGATCAAGATGATTTAAACCGAGCATTCCATGTAATTTCTTTTTCCAATATTTTCATTTTTCCATTTTCTCCCCCTAATGTTGGAAAAATTGTCTCATCAAAATGATAGTCGGCAAATCGAGCCGTAAAAACATCCCATGTCAATGGCTCAAGATATTTAATAATAGAAAGGGATTCATATCCTACAGATTTATTCACTAAGGCATTACCCACTTCAACTTTTGAGAAATTTGTTCGCAAGATTGGGATGCGTCGTCTCATGGATCTTCAATAAATGTCCTCTTCAGGGGGAGGCATATACGCGCTGTACTCTTTTTCCTTTGTCATGGTTTTGTCCCACTGGGTTTTCCTGACAAGGTTTTAATGAGGAAGCACAGGAAGCGTATATTAGGAAAGCTGTACTCTTTTTCCTTCTCTAGGATTTTTTCCCACTGGGTTTTTTCCTAGTAAGGTTTTAAGGGGGCAGATTCCTATACAATGGACATTCAAGGGGGAGTGTTATGAAATATTTTATTGGAGTGAATGTCCCTTACGTTACCCTTACCCCTTTATTTCTTAACTCCCCTTTCTTATCGTTTCACTTAACCAAAAGGTTACCATTCTCTCTTGTAATTCATATATATATGTGGTTGTATCCAAGGAATTGAACAAGAAGAAGAAGAAGAAGAGAACTTCCTCTACTTTCTCTTTTGTCTTGCTCTCTCTTTTGTCTTTCTTTTTATTACTATTTTCTATAGTTTTATAACATATATATATATATATATTCTATCATTAACATTATATTTAAATTTTATTGTCAAATGATGCAAAAATTCAAATTGTGCGAGAGCATACTTTTTTTATTGAATTCCTTTTGATTGGTGTGCAGGACGCCAGGACCTTTGTGATCTTTATTATTTACTTATTCATTTAATATTAATATATGTACCATTTGATCTGAATTACTTTTATTTAATATTTATATGTGTAACTTGTGAGCTTTAATTAATTATATATTTAATATTTAGATTTTTTTTTGATAAAAGTGGATAAATCACATTCCTTTATTTAATGATAATGATTACATAGAGAGCCCATGGTCGGGTCCGATACATAAAAACCTTCTCAATTACCACTGAGATCCCCATCTTCCCATATCCTTCGAGCCCCTTTTATATCCTCGTTAGTTTGCCTGGGTGTCCCCGAAGTCATCCCCCGGTGCAGGTTGCGTGTCCTCCTCCGGAGTAGATTGTGGGTTCTCTTCCCTAGTGAACACGAGGCTCCTCTTTACCATTGACTCCATCGCGACCAACTTTGGTTTTTTTGACGCGTGAGCTGCACCAAACCAAGACAATGTTAGGAAATCAATATCGTGGATTGTTTCCGTGAAAACGCGACGTTTGTCGTGAAAACATCTCCGATTGCGTTCCAACCACACGGTCCATAGGATGGCCATAGTTAGCAGGTTCCAGCCCATGTGTGCATCCTTGGATAGGGAGTTTGCAATAGCGGCTCTTCCCCATAGATCTTGTATCCGTGAGGGAGCCGCTCCCAGTTGGAATAATTGTGTGAAGTGGCGCCAGATGCTAGAAGTGTATTAACATTGCAGCAGGAGGTGTTGTACCGTTTCTTCTCTGTCTTCACACAGGTAGCACATAGCGCGTGTCCCATTCCAACCTCGCACCCTTAGATTGTATAGGGTGAGGATTTTGTTATCCAATGCGAGCCAAACAAAGGTCTTGATCTTGAGGGGGGCATAGTAGCTTCCAGAACTTTCTTCCAATCTCTGCCCTGATTCCCCCGTCCATCAAGAAGTGGTAGTAAGATCGCACTGTGAAGGTACATTGTGCGATGAAGCTTCGATAGGTCGCTTGTCGCACTCTGATTCTGGGCATTCCTGCACCTTCCTGGAAAGATGTTCTAGCTCGTTATAGCCTTCTTCTAGAAAGGGGCCTTCCAGGAAGATCGGGGGACCATTCAGTAGTCTTTGTCTTGCTTCCTGCAGAGTGTGCTTTTTATCTTGTGACATCTCATAGAGAGTAGGGTATATCGTTCGTGGGGCCTTTCCATCCACCCAATTGTCGGACCAGAAGTTGATAGTATTTCCCTCCCTGGAGTGGCAGATAAATTGTGGAGTAGTCCTTCTTGCTTTTGTGTTATACCTTTCCAAATGAAGGAAGCCCTTTGTGGGGCTGGGATGAAAGGGTCAAATTCCCTCCCTCTGAAGTACTGTTTTTTTAATATATTTGCTGCAAGGCCCGCCTGGCTCGTTAATATCCTCCACCACCATTTCCCTAACATGGCCGTATTGAAGCAGCACAAGTTGATAATTCCCCAACCCCCAAGTTCTTTTGGTTTGCATAGACGGTCCCAACTAATAAGTTTGTAGGCTTTCGAGTCTTCTCGGGCTCCTCTCCAAAGAAAGTCTCGCCTTATCTGATTAATCTGGTGAGCCGCCCATTCTGGCATCCGATAAATAGAGTACCAATAATTTGGGATGGCGGAGATCACCGTATTGAGCAGAGTGATTCGTCCTCCCAGAGAAAGTAGCTTCCCTTTCCAGGTAGCCAGGCGCCCCTAGATTTTGCCATTAATGATCTTTCGCCAATCTTCTTTCCTTGGTTTAGAGCCTGAAATTGGTAGGCCCAGATAGCCTATTGGAAGGGACCCAATACTACAACCCAACGCTTGTTCCAGTTCCTGGGGGGAGTAAGAGGTCGCTTTAATGGGGATGGTCGTACTCTTATTGTAGTTGATCCTCAGGCCTGATAGGCCCTTATATAGCGAGAAGATTGTTTTTAGTGTTTGGAATTGCTGCGGGTTTTCGTAATCGAGGATTACCGTGTCATCAACATCTTGTAGTGTGGAAATCTCCTCCTCCTCAGGAATCATGCCTCTGAATATATTGGCTATCGATTGCATTTTGTCATCATGGAGCTTAGCACGTCCGTTACCGGGACAAGCGGCGAGGTGATAAAGGATCTCCTTGGCGGAGTCCTCGCAGATGTCGAATATATCCTATTGGGCGCCCATTCAAGAGGAAGTTGGCCTTGGAGGATGTGGGATCGAAAATACCCGCTTGGCATCGTGTCTGTGAAGAGACACCAGGCGACATATCGAATCACAAATATCATATTTTTTTTATTTGTGGGTTCTTCCATTCCTAATAAAGGCAAGCCTCTATTATTAATTACCCCAGACAGAGTCTTGGGAACCTCCGATTAAGGGCAAAAGTACAAGTAAAGGCAATGAATAAAATAAAAGAAAAATGATTTTATTTATTCGCAAACTATAATTGTTTTATTACATATGAATATCATCATACGATATTTATACATATTATTTATTTATTTATTTTATTTATTTAAATGACGCTATCTTGCGCCTTGGGATGTGAGCTTCGTCGCCGCCTTGAGATTTACACCGCCTTATAATTTATGTTTGATAGGCCGCCCCGAGATAAGTGCTTCATCGCCGCCACGAGATGCGTGTTGCTTTGAAATTTATATTTATTAGCCACCTCAAGGTAAATGCTACTCCGAGATTTGTATTTTATCTTCCGCTTCAGGATGCGTGTTGCATCGAGATACATATTCCATCATCATTGCATTGAGATGTGTGCCGCTTTGAGGTTTGTATTTCGAACCATCTCGATACGCATCTTTCATCATCGCCTCGAGATGCGCGCACATGTGCACTTAATTGCATTTTTTTTTTGCCATAAAATGTCCATTTTCATAATAATTCATAAAATGCCCTTTTAATTAAGTCAGCCCCCTTATGATTTAATTAAATCAAGCCTTTTAGAAAGTGGGGCCCATCTCCTTTTCTTGTTATCATATTATTATTTTATTTTATTTTTTTAAACCAGCTTCTCCTTTTAAATAAGCCCATTACCCCCTTCTTCTTTTTTTTCTTTTTTTTTTTTAAATTTTAGCTTTTTCTTTCAAACGGCCTATTGCTCCTTTTTCCTCCATGACTTCCCTTTATTACTATTTTTTATAACTAACTTTTCTTATGGATCCTTTGATTTCCAAACACATCATCATATTTTAATATGGATCCTTTGACTTCTAAGTCCAACACATCATCATATTTTATTTTGAGTAATGATACATCTATCGACTGAAGTTTCTAATCCCTTTCCCCGGTGAAGTGGCATGTCCACATGGAGATCGGCGATGGACTGATTCCTCTCTCTCCGGTTCATTAAAGAAAAAAAAGGACTAAAAACTAAAACCTAATCTCTCTTCCTCTTCGCCGGCTTCCCCCCTCTCGTAGTGGCTCTCTTCCTCTCCACCTTCTTCTAGGTCGATGTCGCCGCCGCCGTCCCCAATCCCTTCCCTATTATCAGGAGCGTCGTCTTCTTTCACTCTTCGCCGGCCTCCCCCCTCTCGCCGCCGCTCTCGAGCCCATCCTTACCCTCATCGCCGCCTACCGCTCCATCCCCTACGCCGCCTTCGTCGTCTTCTTCGCCCTCTATCTCGGCGTCGTCAACTCCCAGTTCAGCCACTACGTCCGCTTCAACGCGATGCAGGTCGTCGTCCTCGACGTGTTCCTCGCCTTGCCCTCTCTCATCCAGCACGCGTTCAACGTTCCGACTAGAGGGTTAGGGTTCCGGGTGCTTGAGATCGGCTACGGCACACTTTAGTTCATGGACTCCATGATCTTCTTTTCCTTCTCAAACTTCGTTGTAACTGTGAATCTTTTTGGAATGAGAGACATGGGTATCAATCTTCCTAGTTTTGCTTATCACAGAGCACTACTATATATATGATCATAATTTGATTGAATTGTAGGATCGAAAGATACTGCAATCGATCATGGAGGAGAGAAGAGGTTTGAGGAGAGATAAACAAGATTCAGAAAGTAAGGAGATGATGGATGCATTAATGGAGGCCGAGTGGGCCGAAAGTTGATGCATCTAAGAGATCATTGACATTCTAATTTTTAGTTTTTTTAATGAACTGGAGAGAGAGGAATCTTTCCACGTGGACATGCCACGTCAGTTGGGAAAGGAATTCGGGAAACTCAGTTGGTGGATGTATCATTACTCATTTTGATATACCACATGTTGGCCCATAAAAGAGCATTATCTTCCCTTTAGGATGAGCCTTCTTTTTTTTTTTTTACTGCTGCAGGAGTAGCTTTCTATAATATTGATTAAGTAATATCCATTTTGTCTCATTATCTCGGAATGAATTTGAGGTTCTAATGGGTGTTGGAGTATCTTTGTCAGCATCTTTCTTATCTTTAACATGAACATCGTAAGCAACTATATATGGTTCAGTAGATGGTTCTCATCATCTCTCTATAAAATACCTTCCAAGAACTTGTATTCCGAAGCAATATCTCTTAAGTGAGAGACCATGAAATTCATTGAATGAGACTTCGATTGCCTCTCGTAAACTTCCTACCGCTTTTTTAATGAACATATTGCTTCACTTCAAATTATGGTCTTCATCATTGTTAGCATCGCCATCTTGGTAATCAACAGCAACACAATTCCATCTATAAATTCCTTTCACATTAGTCTAAAGAATCTATCATACTATCACATAATATCTTAATTCTGACAATCTTGCTTTCTGCAGCAACTTCTTTACATAATAGGAATCTCAATCTTCAATCTTTCTAAGGAGCAACAATAGTATGGATAACCATAGCACCTCAAAAGTTAACTCCATGTATGGCAAATCTATTTACAGCTTTGCACGAGTAAGTTTGGGCATCCATCTTATTGAACTCTTTGCTCATTTGCAAATCTTTCCATTTATTGTAGCTTTTGTTGCAACATTCTTTGTATGAATATGGTTTATTTGCGTCTTTGTCATGGCTACAACTGTCTAGAAGTCTCTTGCAAGAAGAACCTATGCAGTCCACTTAGCAAGTTTGTTGGCTTTATTCTTGAGTTCTATGTCTCGAGCTTCTGCCTTTAGTCAGCCCGGAATACTTAGGATCAAACTCATTTAGTGCATTGAGGGTTAAGTGACACTATAGGCCTCATAGCTAGCAATCAAATGGAGGTCATCATCAAGCTCTCATCATCATTCACTCTCACGAGCATTTTTATCAAACACCAGAAGGGCGCTTCACAAGATAAAATATTTAATACACATTTGAAACGCCCTTCTGGTGTTTGATAAAAATGCTCGTGAGAGTGAAGCGCCCTTCTGGTGTTTGATAAAAATGTTTCAAATGTGTATTAAATATTTTATCTTGTGAAGCGCCCTTCTGGTGTTTGATAAAAATGCTCGTGAGAGTGAAAATATTTTCCTCAAAAAAGATTACAATGGAATGCTTCTATAGCCCATTGATCGTGTTTACATAGGGGTTCATGCATTCAAAAGTCAAACTATTCAAGGCTGGAGTAACAAACACAGAGCTCATCTTCATCAATCTTCTTTAGTAGGTCCTTGTTCAATGTCTCTTAATTAGCCTTATAAGCCATTTTTAGAGGCAGCCTTCCTTCAATTTTGTGCTGATTTGGAATGAAGCCTCTTATCCAAAGCGTTCTTGTCATTGATCCAGTGACACCGTTCAAAACTTTCATGACCCAAGTGGTCCTACCCTTCCCCGGACCCCGCGCGCATGCGGGAGCTTTGTTGCACCGGGCTGCCCTTTTTGCCAGCAATACATTGCTGCAGAGGCATTGAGCAGAGAAAGCTATTATATAGCTTCTGCTTATTCTCAGAATTTGGCGACACAGGCAACAAGGGAGCAAGGAAACTATTATATAGTCCTTTTGCTTCTTCTCCGACGACAGGGGCAGCAAGGAAGCAAGGAAACTATTATATAGTCCTTTTGCTTCTTCTCTGGCAACAAGGGCAGCAGGGATTCCGACGACGGGCATCGATGACGAGGGGAGGCTGGGCTAGCAGACTTGGCTATAGAGCCGCCGCACACCAGGATGGTATCCATCCTGGCAACGGCGACGGTAGAAGGCGGCAACGACGGCGAAGGCGGCTCAGCGGCGGCAGGGGTAATGGAAGCGGCGGTCGGCAATCAAGCGGACTGATTTGAGGAAGGAACCACCGCACACCAGGATGGTATCCATCCTGGCAGCAGTGGTGGAGGCGACGACACTGGTAGCAAAGACGACAACGGCGGCGACGTCAATGAAGGCAGGCGGTAGCGGAGTGGAGGCAGCTCAGCAACCAGGAGGATTTTTTTTTATACAGGGAGTAGTAAAGTAGAGTAAAAAATACATTGAACTTCTTTCCTGTCTGATTTTTTATATCTCTCTACTTTTTTTTTTGTTTTCTGATTTCTTCTTTCTCTCTGTTTTCTCTGTCAATCCCCTTGTCTCTTTTCCGGTTTTCCTCTTTTTATTGACTGAATCATGGAGATGGATGAAGTCGTGGTAACCTCCCACGTAGATTGTGGCGGGATCCCAAGACTGAGTCGTGAGATATGTATTTTATTATTATTTTTTTTATTTTAAATTAACACCGCTTGATCTTATCCTGAAGCTGATAATAAATTTTTTTTAATAGACTTTTCCCTTTTTTTATATGTTTGTCTCGGGATATGTGCCCACAGATTATTTTAGGATTTATTTTATTTTATTTTATTTTATTTTATGTAACGCCTCGAGATTTGTATTCTCGGGCATCTTGAGATTTGAGATCGCCTTGATACATGTGCTTTCGGGCTATCTTGGAATTTGAGATCTCCTAAGATATGTATTCTCGGGCTATCTTGAATTTTGAGATTGCCTCGGGATATGTGTACCCGAGCCATCCTTGGATTTAAGATTGCCTCGAGATATGTTCTCAGGGGTAATTTTGGAATTTGAGTTTCAAGTTAATTAAGATGAGGACATACTTAAATTTTAATTCTAAATATATCAAGATTAAGATATATTTGAATTTTATATTCTTTTTATTTGGATTAGGATTTGGGTTCTATTGGGACATGCGTTATATATTTTATATATAAACAGAGGATTGTTCTAATCCAACCAGAGATGTCAAACATTGACAAACTGAGAAAACTCTCGTTTCGATCATATTCATAGAATCAAAGCATCTAATATGCATCATCTCATAATAAAATTAAAAGTCAATGTCTTTATGTGCATCTCATTCAGGGCCGCTTAATAGAGTTGGAGGCCTAAAGCGAAATTTTAAAATATGACTTTTAATTTAATATAAATTAAATTTTATTAATTTTTTTTAACAAATACTTATACAAGATATTTTTTTTAACTATTTTATATACTAACATGATAACTCTTATGGGTTTTGATGGCTAGAAAGTAACTATATAACCACTCCAAAGAAAAAAAAAATCTAAACAAACAAATAAACAAAAATTTAAACAATAGAATTATAATAGGTTATTTTATAAAAAGAGAAATTTTTTGTAAAAAATATAGAAAAAACTATCTACTACAAAAATTTATTTAAAATTTATTTTTTTAACTTTTTAAGATGCAAAGTTATTAATTAAATTTTTATAATCAATTTGTTCTAACATTTTTTTTCAATTGATAATGTGACTAATCCATTTAATCTTTCTTGAGACATTGTTGATCTTAGATAAGAGTTTATTAATTTCAATTTTGAAAAACTTCTTTCGGCTAAAGCAACAATAATAGGAATCGCTGAAATTATTCTATAGACAATATATGCATTTGGAAAAGAATCTGGCCTTTTAATTTGGTTAAGTATGTCAATTGAATTATTATCTTCTACCTGTATGATTTCACTTAATAGTTTTTATTCCAAAAATAAATTTAAGCCATCAATGTCAGGGTAACTATTATGTTTTAAGGAACATAATTGTCATTGATGAGTATGACAAATAAGAACTCAAACGCAAAGATTGAAACGAGTAAAGATATAAAAAAAGAATTAAAAACAATCTTGATTTATAATAGAGAAAATGACCGTTACTTACCAATTTACCAACGGCCATGTGATTAATAATTCTTGGGATTAGTTTTTTTAATAACTAATGAGGTAATTGGGAGAAGTTATATATATATATATATATATATATATATATATATATATATATATATATATATATATATAGGGTCATAATATAGTGCGGTCGCCTCTTTTTGGCCCACTTGCACAGTATTTTGAGGAAATCCAATTTTATGGATGGAAAGAACATCGAAAAATAAGCTAGCATGTTAATTTTCATACAATTTGAAAACTTGTAGGGTCTTTATCTTAGCGGGTGAAATTTTGAATCGGTAAGATTTCTATAAATTTTCACCCGTTAAGATGAAGACCCTATAAGTTCCCAAATTGTATGAAAATTGACATGCTAGCTTATTTTTCGATGTTTTTTCTATCCATACGGTTGGAAATCTTTCAAACATTCTCCAAGTGGCCAAATGGGAGGCGACCGCAAATAAACATTGTTTCCGGCCGACCTTACCTTATCATGATTATATATATATATAATCTGTGGGATATCATACAATGGGGCGGCCGGATGTCCGGTCAGCCCCATTGTATCATATCCCTATATCCGGTCGGCCCCATTGTATGATATCCCTATATATATATATATATATATATATATATATATATATATATATATATATATATATATTATAAAAAATTTAAGGGTAATTAATTATAGGTCCATGGCACTGTTTATTTTATCCCATGGGGTCCCTAAGGTAGGTGTATGGGGGAGGTGTAGCAAATAGTGGGAGGGGGGTCCCTGGTTACTGTTTGGAGGAACTTATAAATAATTTGTCCAAAAATTTATAGATAAATACTAATGGATATATATAGTTAAAATAAAATTTTAAATATATATAAATAGATATATAAATAATTTATGGGATATGATACAATGGGGCGGCCGGATGTCTGGCCGGCCCCATTGTGTATATATATATAGGGTCCTGATTGGGTGAGGTCGCTTGCATTTGCAGCCGGCCCACCCATCTTATATATATATATATATTTATAGGGGCGATATTCTGGTCGGTAGACTTTTAACATTTGTGCATTCTCGATTAAGCCTCCCATTTATACAGGCATGTTTGAAGGATTTCCAACTATACGGATGGGAAGATCATCGAAAAATAAGCTAGCATGTCCATTTTCATACAATTTGGTAACCGTTTGTTCCCCACTTAACAGTTTTTATTTTATAGAAATCTGAACGATCCAGAATTTCAACAATTAAGTGGGAGGACCAAACGGTAACCAAATTGTATGAAAATCGACTTGCTAGCTTATTTTTCGATGATCTTCCCATCCGTACGGTTTGAAATCTTTCAAACATGCTCTAGGGTGGCCAAATAGGAGGCGACTGGGATTAACATGATAAAGTTTTAAAAAAAATTCCGGTTCAAATGTAGTAGGAGGCCTCAATAGATATTTAATTAAAATTTTTAAATATTAATTTATCATATAAAAAATTATTATAACTACCATGATAAGCTAAAAAATTTTAAAGTTTAAATTTTGTATGAGACTTAAAATAGATATTAAAATTTAAATTAAAATTTTTAAATATCAATTTATTATAATAATCTACTTTCATAGTTATAATAATAAGATTTTAAAAAAAAATCTTAGAGAATAAAAAGTAAATATGAGGTCCTTCAAATTTGGGGCCTAAAGCAATGCTTGACTTCATCCAGCTTTACCCTTAAGTAAGCCTCGATCTCTATATGACATGGTGATGTATATCTAGTTATGTTATTTTTTTAAAATAATTTAATAAATCATATTTATTAATTAAAAAGTAAATAAGGTACTGCATCTCATTATAGGCAAAATATAAATAAAACAAAGTGTATTCAGACCATCACCCTACATACAGTGCTTTGTCCACAGTTAATTCCTCCAAGATCTTCTATTATTTGAAGTTTGTTTAGTAACTTTGAACAAGCAGTAATGTGTCCATACCCTATTTTTTGGTAATATGAGTGGCAAGTTCGTTAAACTAAGAGAGTGCATAAGTCTTGGCGTAATAAACATGTATGAGTCTCAGACAATACACACAAGGACCATCCGTTACAACCACTGCTCATATTTTTAAGAATATGCTATCACTAATGAATTAAACCCAAGACTTCTTAATCGTTGGAATTTTTGAGAGAACCAAAATATCAATAGATAACTCAATCGTTGGTTTGTGTACATACAATAGTAAACTTGTAAAATTGTAAGAGATGGTTTGTGGTTTCATCCTCCTGGTCCTTGTCAAGGAAATAAATTTTATTCTTTAGTTATGTTTTGCGGCTTGCCACATTATTAAAAATTAGAATTTTGTTATGAATAACTTAATTTTTGTTGGTATGGATTTCAAAAGTTTTTTTATCAAATTGAAAGATTTCAATTAAAAAAATTGAAACTTCTTCTTCCCGCGCGGCCGCGCCAACTCTTTTCCCGCCAAAATATCAAAACTCTTTCCCTCCAATTCTAAACAATAAAGAGCAAGAAGGAACGCCACTTTCGTCCTTATCACCATCTCCTCCCCGCATGGACTCTGCTGCTCTATTCCGATCTTCGATTCAGGGCGAGGTCCATGTCATCATCGGCCCCATGTTCGCCGGGAAGACCACCGCCCTCCTCCGCCGCATCCAATCCGAGCGCACTAATGGAAGGTCGATCACCACCTCTCTCGTCTTTTTCCTGATGTTAGAGTTCTAGATCTCGCCTAATAAGATTGCGATTTGTGCTTGCATTAGTTATAAGGTTCAGAGGTTTGGTATGAATTTTAGCATAAAGATGCAATTTTGCAATGCTAGGGCATGTTTATGTTTCCTGAGTGCTATAGCGGTGATATTTCAAGTTTTTGTTTTTGAAATAGATTGAAAAATTTGTAGATCACTATTCAATTTGTCTTCTCCTGAAGTACTCACGATCATATGAAATTCTTACTGATTTTAATGGATGGATTTATTGAATTATGCTATTTCAGTAATATAGACATATCAAAGAACTCATTTGTTAGCCCTGCCAAACTGCCCAAATATACGTATGTAAAGAAATGTTTTTGGCTAATTTATTTATCCTTTTGGAAACAGGAGTGTTGCCATGGTGAAGTCGAGCAAGGACACTAGGTATGGTTTGGATTCTGTTGTGACACATGATGGTAACAAGATGCCTTGTTTTGCTGCGTCCACTCTCTCAAATTTTCGGTCTGAAATAGGACATGAGGCATACAGTAAGGTATATGTTTTTGCTTAACAATCACAAATATTTTTATAGTTGTTGCTGGAGACGCATTTTGTGTGATAATGTTAGTGTTCACCTCAACTAAGTAGCCACTCTTCAACACTATATTGACTTCCTCATAAGATGGCTATAATTAATCCTCCGATCTTTCTGAAAATAATGGAATTCTTGGGGTGTGCCCAATCTTTATTGAATTAGTTATTTCTCTGGTGTAGTTAATAGTGGATTGGATTGTATTCAAGGAACAAAGATGCTTTACAAGCGAATGGCTTGGGAGAGTACTATCTTATTTCTTTTATGTTTTCAAAGCAATCATTTTTTACTCAAGTATCAAGATTGTTAACTCATATGAAATGGGCTTTTTGACTGGTCTTGGAGGAATGTTTGTGTGTGCCAGTGAGTAATGCAGGTGTGTTCTTAATTTGTGGAATTCTAAGACACATGGTACTTTTTCTTAATTTTGATAACATAAGCAATTTTTTGTTTTGTGGAGAAATTTTCTCTGGCTGCCTGATTCTTTCCCTGTTTATTCTATCACCATCTTGTCTCTGGTTTCTGAGACTTGCATATATTGGAATGATAATTTCTTGACTCTTTTCTTAAGGATCCTGTGGGGTTGCCTCTTTCACTGATAGAAGCTAACTGTTCTAGAGATCATGTTTTAGTCTTCTGGATTTTCATTGTTCATATTTACTATGAGCTTTGGAAAAACATACAATTTCGTAAGTTTTGTTTTTTTTCTCTTTCTTTCTATTATTTTGTTGAGCTGTTCTGAAATGTATATTTTTGTACCTGCTATAGTTTCATTTAATGCTTTAATATATTACCAGTAGGATACTTTAATATCTATCCACTGGTGATTCTTTTATTTTTAGTTCATGATCAAATCAATCATTGGTATATTAGAAATAAATCGTTGAGCACACAATTTACAATTTTACTTCAATGGAGAAATGATATCTAACTCTGTTTAATCATCAGCTTCCAAATTTATTTCTAATTCTGTTCTGTGCTAGATCTGAATCACACTGCAGACTGTCCTTAACATAAAAATTATTTCCAGTTGGATGTAATAGGGATTGATGAAGGCCAGTTCTTTGAAGACCTTTATGACTTCTGCTGTTATGCAGCTGATCATGATAGGAAGACCATTATCATTGCAGGCCTGGATGGTGACTACATGAGGTACATTCCTCAACATCAATACATAACCATCTTCAAACAAGGATCATACTCCTAAACATCAAAATTCATGATACTCTCTTGAATAGGAGGAGCTTTGGTTCCGTGCTTGATGTTATACCTCTTGCTGATTCTGTGACGAAGTTAACAGCACGCTGTGAACTCTGTGGCCGACGAGCATTCTTTACCTTCAGAAAGTCAGCAGAAACTCAAACTGAGCTCATTGGTGGTGCTGATGTTTACATGCCTGTTTGTAGGCAGCATTATGTGAATGGCCAACTTGTTACTGATACCGCAAGCATCATCTCAGAATGCAGAAAGAGCTAGTGATTCTTTCTTCAGCTATGGATTGTTTGGTTGTATTTTAAACTTTGTACCAGTGATGTTTATTTTCTAGTCAAATGTATCCTATCTTTGTTTGAATCTAGTGATGGACCTTAATCTCTTGTTGAAGTCTTTGGATGAGATGCCAACTTGTTATTGAGACTGCAAGAATTGTCTCTATATAGAAAGAATTAGTGTATTTTCAAGTCTTTTTCAAGTCTTTGTGGAGTGTATTTTCAAGTTTTTTTTTTCTTTGAAATAAGTGGATAAACCACTTTCATTTATTGGATTAAAATTAGATTACTACATTGATCTCTGGATTGATCTGGTGGTTACAAACAAGTTTCAGCTGTGCTGTGGTCTCCCAATATGGGGGTGGAAGGGTGGCGCTCACCTCCTCTTTGTCATCAAAGTCTGCCCTTGGGGGTCCCGGTATTGTGTCCTCCCTTATGATCATTAGGCAGGTATTTTCAAGCTTTTGTATCGTATCTTTGTTTGATCTTTTATTTTCTAGTGTATTTTCAAGCTTTCATTGAAATTTTTGGATGATTTTAAGAGTTTAAAAAGTAGATTAAACTCTTTGTTTTTTGTCCTTTTTCATTTATTTCAAAACAGATACAACAAAGCAAATTGGGGTTCATGGAATGATAAGTAATTTCATTTTTTATAAAAATATATAATGCTTGCAAATAAACTGAGTTTGTTTTATCCCTTATATTTGATTATCATTGGTTGAAATTTGAGATGTAATATTCATCTAATTCAATATTCTGAAATTTGAATTTTTTTTAAAATATAAATTTTTCTTTCACTCACTTAGAATGTTGTGCAACAAAAGTTAATGCCAGGGTTATATTTACAAAATGCCTGGCTCTATAAAAGGGAATTCACCAACTCATTCAAAGGATCCCTCTCGCTACTCTTCTCCCGTTCTCCGTCGAAGTCAGTCTCATGCTCATGATCGCAAATTGATTGAAGTTATGCCGCAAAGACTCCATCTTGCAACCCGCAGTGCCATAAAGCTTCGATCTTTGTGCAAATGCCATCGTTTTTTCTCTTGTTTGTCGAAAGATAGCTGCTTGGATGCTCGGAATTCCAATTCAGAGAGTGAGTGGGTGAAGCTACTGAAACCATTCGATCTCGGAGAACTCCGGAAATCTCTCGTTAGCATTACTCCCCGTCAGCTTTGCAGATTAATTGAGCTCCCCCTTGATCTTTCTACATCAATGGATATCTTCAATTGGGCAGGTGCTCAGAAAGGTTATTCGCATTCTTTTGATGTCTATTATGTTCTTATAAGCAAATTGGGTGAAGCTAAAGAGTTTAAGATGATAGAACTGTTGTTGAAGAAGTCCAAAGAAGAAGGCATTGTCCTCAGAGAGCCTTTGTTCATTGTTATCATGAAGTGTTACGGTCGTTCGGGATTGCCGGGTAATGCAGTTCAGGTACTCGATGAAATGCGTGTAGTGTTTGGTTGCGAGCCGACGTTTAAATCGTATAATGTTGTTTTGGATATTTTGGTTGGAGCGGATTGTCATCATATGGCAGCGACTGTCTTCTATAAAATGCTGCGTGGGGGAGTACGGCCAACCACTTTCACCTTTTCTATTGTGATGAAGGCGCTTTGTTTGATGAAGGAGGTAGAGTCTGCTTGCTCGCTTCTTCGGGGTATGACAAGGCATGGCTGTGTTCCGGATGCTATTGTGTATCAGACTTTGATACATGCCTTGTGTGAACATAACAGAGTGAAAGAGGCATTGAAACTTCTGGAGGAGATGTTTGTCATTGGTTGTTCAGCAGATGTTGATACTTTTAATGATGTCATTCATGGGCTTTGTAAGTTTGGTCATATGCATGAAGCAGCCAGGTTGGTTGATAGGATGCTACTTCGCGGGTGCAAACCAAGTGCCTTGACCTATGGTGT
Source organism: Dioscorea zingiberensis (assembly GCA_026586065.1). Lineage (NCBI taxonomy): Eukaryota > Viridiplantae > Streptophyta > Magnoliopsida > Dioscoreales > Dioscoreaceae > Dioscorea > Dioscorea zingiberensis. The sequence goes on along the minus strand of JAGGNH010000067.1, from coordinate 107,313 downwards.
CTTGTTGCAAGGTCTGTGTAAAAATGGACAAGTGGATGAAGCGAGAAAACTTTTGAGCCAAGTGCCGAATCCCAATGTTGTGTTATTTAATACTGTGATTGGCGGGTACTTGGATGAAGGAAGGTTTGAGGAGGCAAAATATTTGTATGATAGCATGGTAAGGTATGGTTGCAGTCCTGATTTCTACACTTACAGCATCATAATTAATGGCCTTTGCAAGGCTAGGAGATTGGGATCTGCCAGACAGGTACTGGAGTGAGATGGAGGCTCAGTTCTGCAAGCCAAATATTGTCACCTATACGATATTGATAGATGCTTTCTGTAAGGTCGGTAGGTGGGAGGAAACTGAAGTGATTTTGGAGGAGATATCTTTGAAGGGTTTGAATCTGAATACCATAGCATATAATTGCCTTGTTTCTGGATTGTGTAAGGACTGCAAAATCTATGAGGCAATGAAACTTATCGAAAAGATGAAGAGGGAGGTTGCAAGCCTGACATATTCACATATAACTCTCTTTTGTATGGATTATGTAGAAATGACCAAATAAAGGAGGCATTTCAATTATATGAAAATTTATTAGCGGAAGGTGTTGTTGCTAATAATGTAACATATAATACCATGATTCATGCATTGTTGAGCAAGGGAAGGTGGCAAGAAGCTATGGACCTTGCCAAGGAGATGGTATTTCATGGTTGCTCACTTGATGTTATAAGCTATAATGGACTGATAAAAGCTCTTTGTAAAGATGGAGAAGTTGAGAGGGCAATGGGAATGTTTGAGGAGATGACTGGAAAGGGTGTCAAGCCGAGTAATTTTTCTTACAACCTTTTGATAAATGGTCTCTGCAAGTCAAGAAGAGTACAAGATGCTCTTGAGCTCTCAAGAGAAATGCTTCAACGAGGCTTGACACCTGATATTGTTACTTATAATAGTATTATAAATGGTATGTGTAAGATGGGATGGATGCATGCGGCATTGAACCTCTTAGAGAAACTACATGATGAAGAGATTGTTCCTGATACAATAACATATAATATTCTCATTAGCTGGCACTGCAAGGCTAGGATGCTTGATGATGCCAATAAACTTCTAAATAAAGCAATTAACAGTGGAATATTGCCAAATGCTCACACCTGGAATATAATGGTGAATAATTTTGTCAGGGAACCTGGCTTTTGGGTACCTGAATAGCATGCAAATTAGAATCAACTATTGTTTGGCATCAATCTATGTGGTTAATTTGTCTTGTACTCTATTAGCAACAGCGCATAACAGGATAGAATGGGTCAGTTGGTGGCATATTTACAGTTGGAGACTTGATTGTTGATGCAGTGGATGTGCATCCATAAAACCATAATTTGATAATGTGGATCTTACAGGAACAGGATGAAGTTATGGTTTGACATTTCAGGTATATATATGTATTTTTTCTGTATATTATATTAAAGTTTTTCTAGCAGCAGTGGCTTCTTACACTTCATCATTTATTTAATTTTGTGCACTTCATACTTGGAGAATATTTTGAAGGAGATGAGTTGAGAATGGAATGTTAAATTCTTATGTTGCTTATAAATGCGGCTCAGAATATCTAAAGGGGCAGTTGCTTCCAGGGTAAAGTTTAAAACCAAGAAAATAGAGCAAATTTGTATGTTTACCTGTTCACGTCATAAAACTTGCATTCTTTTCTACATATAAATTGCTGTGCTAGTTAAACTTCCTTTGACTCTGACAATCCCCATTCTTAGATTTTTGACAAACTGGGCGAGTTTTACAAACTGCAATTGACACCTACTAAACTGGAAAAAGAACTAAGAAAGAATGGTCCATAGATACTTCAAGAACAACTGGTCCTGCTACACAACTTGTTAGTTAAGCTAATATATTTCCACGATGAGTTTCCATTTAAAAAATAATAATAATTATAAGAAACAATGAGATGAGACTCTACACAGATAATCCCCTTTGAATCAGCGAAAATAATTAAACGGTTCTATGGTTTAAAAGAAAGAGTCTGCAATTCATTATTCCATTGAAACACAGAATGATCTTAGAAACGCTCCACAGATATTTTTTTCATGTAACTGAAAATTGTAGATGTAAAACTACCACGGGTTGGTCAAATGCTAGGGAACAAGTTATCTCCCCTATACTAAATTCATAATCTTTGAAGAAAAACAATAGTAGAAAGTAGAAACTACTGCTACAAATGGCAACTAATTAACTTTGAAAGCTTTTGCAGACATTTCACAGGAGATTATTTTAGATGAGAACATCAAGGGTGCACACGGTAGAACTCTCTTCTCCTTCATTTAGCCAACCAGCCATTTTATTAGCATTTGTAACCTAAGCCAATATTAGACGCAGTATTTGTTCCTTTTCTGAATATTTAAAACTTGTGGGGAAATCAGTCAACTACTAGGAATACGACTACTTTTAGATATGGCTGTATTAGTTGAGTTTTATAGGTTAAGGGAAAGCATTATGAATATCAAAGAATGTGGACATTCTAGGACTAATCTAAGCATTTAATACATTTATATGGAAATGATAGCATTATCAGAAAAGTAGGAAGAACTTTATTCTTTTGATTAACACAGCGGCAAGTAGAAAACCTATTCAGATCAACTCTGTTTTAGTTGCTTTCATGGATAGGAGCTCATACCAGTGGATAGATATTATAACCCAAAAAGCCTCTAGTGCTACTTTTGTGATTATACGTTGCGTACTTAATTTGCATTTGTTTGTGTGCTACATGTGGGATGCTTAATGGGTTAGAGTAGGTCTTATTCATCACTAAACTTTTATATTTCATTTTTCAAGAAGATTAATATACATGATGTGTAGAGCTATCTCTACTGCAGTCATATGCATTCTGAGGCAACTTTTACTGTTATTTCAACTTTTGTTTTCATGCCTAGCTTCTTAACAATAATAAACCTCATGCAGGGGCTTGCTTGTACAAGCATTTGCACCACTCGAAAGGCCAGAAACAGCTTGTTTTATTTTTGATTTGCTTTTCCCTAGCATGGTTATTCTCCTGAGGACCTTCAGTAGTCTGCGGGCACAATTCCTTTGAGAAGTCCAACTTACAGAACTTATGCAGCTGCCTACTTGCCCCAGAGGGTTCCTTTTCTTGACCACTGCTCCCTTCTCTGAATCATACATTCTAAAGCTGGGTGTTTCTGAGGTTATTTGATCCAAATCCTGTGGTGTGTTTTGCCACTGAAGGCTATGTTTCAAGGTCATAATTTCCTCTTCAAGAGCCTGAATCCTAAAACTTGTTGACTCATATTCTGCCTTCGCAAGTTCTGACCTATGGACAGCTATATCATGTTGCAGCAGGGAGCCCAGAGACATTCCCTGATCTCCTTCAGTTGTAGGTTTATATGGGCTTTCTTCGACAGTCTGACTTTTCTGTAGTTGGCATCTGGAGCTTGAGATGCTTCCGGAGAACTCTCTGCACTGCATGTACCTGAAAGAATCTGAACATTCTCTGAAGGCCTGGTGAGTTTGCAATTGTTGTATAAATAATGCTTGGACTATTAAGCTTAAGCGGCATCAGCTCATTTTGAACTGCTTGGATGCATGCTTCCTGAGATAGTTTCTGGCAATTGAGGTACTTGCAGACTGATGACTTCTCTTTAATAGATAAATTTGGGTGTTTCTGATGAAATATATCACTTCAATATTAGAAAAAAGTTAAATTTATCTGCAGTAACAAAATTCAATGAGACTGGAGTGATCATTTCGAGGAAGTCAGAGATGTTAGAAACTTACCAATAAGAAGGTGTTCATTGCATGGTACAAATGATCGTGTGTTTCTCGATCCGTGATTGGTACTGTTTCAATGAGCTCCGTGAATCTAATTGGCCCGAGCTTTGGATCAGTGGCAATTCTTGAAAGATAGCTGTCCCATAATTCAGCAACAACAGCATTATTAGTCGAAGGAGTACATCCACTGCAGTTTGTCTCATTCTTGGATGATACATATCTTGATATGATCCGTTCCATTGTTTTGAACTCTGCAGAAGATGAAACATTCTCTATATTGTTTTCAGGAAGGAGAAATTGTTCGACATGTGCCAAGTGCAGTAGAGATGCAACTTGATCTTCCAACTTCATTGTGCTGTTGATGCTTAAACAGAGAGCAAGTGATCGGGAAAGCAAGGCAAAGTAAAATGCTACAGGAACCAATCTACAAGCCTTCTCACCGTCAGGAAGCAACTCAATAATGCCTTGTAAGATCACCGAAACCTTACTATCTGCATTATCACTGCCATCTTCCTCAGCTGTGTTCTCCCAGAACTTGTGTGTCTTCTTTGAAAGCACCCATTTGTTGGCATAGAACATAATCACTGGGCTCACATACTTCTCCTTCATGCCTTGCCTTCTCATAGACTCCAACTATCCTTTTGAAGAATTCAAAAGGGAGGGCCATGAGATCTTTGATCCAAAGGTCTTGACCAGCTATCTCCTTCACTTTCTCACAGTTCCAACCAGCTAAGGCTTCAAGGGTGGTGATGATAGACCGGTCTCGTTTATCCTCCGGGTCAAGGATCTCCATACAAGCCATGAAAGCTAGAGATTCCACGCATCGGCTGACAATTAGGAGCTCTTCAGACCAAGGGAGCAGTGGTTGGCATTTCTGAAGAACTATGAGAGTGTCATCCCAATTCTGCAACACTTGGTTGAGATACAAGTCTGACCTCTCACAAAGGTTCCTGGAACCATACATTTCTGTCATCTCAAGGAACTCTGCTGCACATCGAAGAGCGGCAACATTGAAGGGATCCAAGGGAAGTGGGGACTCATAGCTGAATAAGGCTACCATCTCAAAGCTCTCCGGACCTCCCGGGAACTCGTCCGGGAGCTCAATATCAAAGGTTTCAACCATTGCCTTCTTGAAGTACCCGGACTTCGAACGCAGAGGTGACTATCAACAAACCAAAATTAGATCGATAAAACACCAATGACAATGACAATTCAGCAATAGTGATTGATGCCAAGTTTTTCTACCTCATGTAGATTGAAGATTCTGCCGCCTACTCGAACACAAGCTCTAGTTGGCAAGCCAGTCTCTTTGCTCCTGCAACAAACATGAAGAAGCGAGATCTTCAAGCAATGAAACAGTTGCAGTAAAGTAGGAACAAGATGAAGATTTTAACTACCAAGCTAGTACTCTGTTCTTGAGTAAAACCCCTGCATTTGGACTTGAGAAAGGACTGGTCTTTACACTATCAGAATTCATCTCTAGATTGAATGCATGAAGAGATTGAATTAGAGAGATTGAGAGGAGGAGTCATACAAAGGTGTTGAGAGCTTTGGATCATGCTAAAATAGTTTGATGTGATGCACTTGTTCCAAGTGAAGTAGTCAAAGTTCTAAGAGGGAATAGTAAATGTGGGTGCACGAAGGGGAGTTGAATCCTAGTTTTCAGCCTTGGATTTTGGGGATATTTGTGGATATATGTGGATGTGGTCACCTCCATAAATTATATTGTGCTCACTTTGCTTCACCTCTCATCACTCTGCTTCATGCCTCCTTGAATCATGCCTTGCTTTTTGTGACTTGCTTGAGATGTGGACTAAATTGAGAAGGAATTTTGAAGAAAAATATATAATCTGAAGTTCTAACCCTGTTATCATAGATTAACACTAAGATGAATTAGAATTAATTTGGCAATAATATGACTACATGTTTCTCCTTTAACTTTAAATATAAGGGTGGGAGGTAAGGATTTGCTCATGCTCACCGGAGTAATATTTTAATGTAAGAAACGTCGTAGACGGCACGGAGTCGGAAAAACGGGGGGATTTTGGGTGCACTCGTTACCTGTCTGCTAACACCCAACCATTTTCGATCCCCATAATTAACCCTTATTTTCTTTTTCATTTATATAATAATTATTATTATTTGAGTTTATTTTTACATGTACACACCAATAAAAATTTTATTTATTTTACTTATTTAACTTTTGTAATGACTACTTTTATTTTATTATTTAATAATCATAGTTTGACAGTGGTATTTATATAAATAAAAGGACTTTTCAGGGTAGATATATAAAATCAAGATCTTATAAGAGGGTTCTATGTAAATGCATAGTTTAGGAATAATTATTATTATTTTTTTTTACCACAAAATAAAATCACAATAAAAGCATCTAGTTCTCCAGAGGGGTATATCACGATTGATAGATATTTTAATTGAAATGTTTAGTGCTTAATCTGAAAGCAAAAAATGTATTTTGATTGTTTTCGATTGGAATGTAGTCATTATCTTGATGTGAGTTAATGGTGATGGAATTGGCTTTTGAAACCGATTGGATTATAATTTATATATATTGAAATAATTGGACCGATAATAACTTTTAGTGGTAACTATAACAAAAAGATAAAAAGAAAAATACAAGACAAAACAAGATAAAAGTGGAAGTTAAAAGTAGGTATATTAACAAGATACCCCAATGGAAAAACAACTCTTTTTTTTCTTGAAATTATTAGAGAGATAGACTTTCTGTTGCTTTCTTGGTTTGATGTAGCAAGAGCGGCCAAGAAGCATAAGATGGTGCCAATGGAGGTCATTGTCAAGCGAAGCTTCAATGAGGAAGAACCTAGGGTAGGGGGAGATGATTTCGATGAAAAGGATCCAAGAACCGGGGATAATTCGGAGTAAGAAGGTACCCTTACTCCAGTGGGGCCATGCGGTGAAAAAGATGTAACATTTGACCATGTATTAATCTGGCTGCCATAGTCGATATGTACCCGACTATCAAAGCCAATATGTACCTTTTCTAAATAAGGTAGTGTTTGGTTGTTTGTAACTCTCTATACATGTATGGAGATTTACATGTATGGAGAGTTACATGATGAGGAGTTACAGTCATGTGTTTGGTTGATTGTTTAAAAAGTGATGAATGTAACTCTCCATACATGAATGTACACTTTTTGTGTTTGGTTGTAATAAAAGATGTGTTTTTTACTTGTCACCCCCTCAAAAATTGCCAAATCACATGCCAACCCCTCACTTTTCAGTAAAACCTTATAACCCCTCCTTTATTTTTATTTTACTTGTCACCCCCTTGATTAAAGTTTCAAATCTTAACCTTGGTTAAATATAAAACCTAAGGTTATAATATATGTAAATTGACAAGCTTACTCTTTTTATATATAATATTATTTTTAATAAGTTTCTCATATTTTCTATTTTTAATAATTATGTATTTTGTTGGTGATAAAATATTATTATTATTATTATTATTATTATTATTATTATTATTATTATTTTCCTTCTATAAAATATAATTTTTTAATGAAAATATAATTATTTTGTTTTATTTTGGCCATCTTACAAATATATTTTTTAATGTATGTTATTAAAGTTTTAAAAAATATATATGTTAATAATTATTTTTTATAAATTTAATATTTATTTTTCTTAATAAACTCATAATTTACTTATAACCATTTTCAGAATTTTTTAATTATTTACTAGTCATGGGTAAATAATAATTATGAAAAGAAGGGGTATTTTTATCTTTTACTTTATTATTTTGAATGTTTTTAAAAACTATTCAAAACTTTTAGTGTGAATAACTAACTCAAGGAGTGGCAAGTAAAATAAAAATAAAGGAGGGGGCTATGGGGTATTATTGAAAAGTGAGGGAGTGACAAGTGATTTCGCTATTTTTGAGGGGGTAGCAAGTAAAAAACTCATAAAAGATAGATTGGATGAAGGAATATAGTTACCACTATTGTGGGTGGTGAGGTTACCCCATTTTAAAAAACCTAAAAAGTGGATGAGATAGTAAATGTAAATGTGTGTAAGTCCCCATCCAGTCATTTCAGGTGTAACTCCTCATACAAAATTTTTGTATGGAGAGTTACACACACACAAATAAATATCCCTACCAAACAAAAAAAGTAAAAAGTAATGTATGGGGAGTTACCCATCCCTGGATGTAACTCCCTATACACTCAACCAAACACTACCTAAATGGATATGATTTATTCATTTTTTTTCAAAAAACAAAATACCCCAAAAAGGTCACGGACCGGATCAATGCACTCCACTGTGACTTCCTATGACGTTCAAACATGAACTGAGATATTAATCATTATTATTAGTAATTTGATATTGTTTTTTAAATATTAATCATGGAAAGTGATTTGATCAACAATGATAACTATCTCATTACAAAATAACAGTAATACTTCAAAACAAAAATAAATATTTCACAAATGAATTTTCTAATCAGAGGAATAAAGACTTTGGAAGAAAGTTTGATCCTCAGTTTTGGTGCCATTATTGTACATCATATCATTTGTTTAATTGCAGCTTGTAGTTCTTTATTTGGACGGATGAGAATTTCAACGTCTCAGATCCAGCATTTTAGACATTCTGTTTTTCCAAATATACCCCTGCAAAACTCTATAATTGCAAATAAATAACTTTTACATATTTCTACCTATATACAATAAGAATCGTAGTTTTACAAAATAAATTATGGTGTTAATGTTAGCTATATACCATAAGGATCATATAGTTTTACAACTTTTGCATGAGATTTTATAGGGATATATATGCAAAAATGACTGGCTCTTATGACTATTAAAGAAAATCCACTATAAAGACATTTATTTTCCTATACACACATCTGGTTATTGGATTTTATTGTTGTCATTTACTCGTGTACAGATGTCAGTACAAAACTTTTAAGTTTTCACCCCAAGTTTGTTCATTCATGAACCTTGTGACTAAACTCTCAAACTACCTACCACTAACAGTTGCAAACAAAAATTTAACAAGACATAGAGGCAATTTCATGATTTGTCAGCATTATATCTCAACCAAAAAAATAATAATAATAACTTATTGTTATTGTAAAATCAGATGATATTAATCAGATAGGAGCAAAGGAAATAGAACTAGGGCAATGAAAGCAAATACAGAATGAAGCAAACTGATTGTATAAATATAAGTTACCTCCTTAATCAGTCACACATTTCCAGTTGCGAATAATTCCAACCAAAATTTCCAACATTAGTTGTACAGTTTGATCAAAAGAACCATGGCAATTGATTATCTTACCTTGGAAACAATCTCTAAGAATGTTTTGAATACACTTCCAGAAAGTCAAGGTCTAACAGTCCCAGTCAGCATTTGTCTACAAAACTTGAACCCTCTTGATTGAAGATGTCAATTGCTTCTCTAATTTTTCCATGGGTGTGCTAAAACTAGAAGTGTCAACCTGAATCTTGGATTTCAATGATCACTTCAAGTTCTCCTTGTTTCTAAATTCCTCTAAGCTGGGTCACCCATTTGCAGCAACCTAGCCTTCTCAATGACGTATTTATAATTCGATAACTTATCATAAGCCTCTACACCGAGAAAAGAACCACTTAAATATATGTAAAGCAATGCCTATTATCTATTTACAAAGAATGTTGCACTTCTGCCAGAGCAAATTATATGGTTTACAAGTTACAAGTCTCTCATCATGATATGCATGCACAGTCAATTTTCACGGTATGATAAGAAGCAATGGAAAGAACACCTTAGAGTATGATAATAGAGAGAGATGCTTGGTTTCTGGAAGAAGATCCCAAGTCTGATATTCTCTTGTGTTCTCTCCCTGAATGTCAGATTTGGGAAAGTAGGACTGATTTTCAAAGAAGGTCACATCCATTGTTGTATATTCCTTGAGTGATTGGAGAGTAACACTTGTATCCTTTTTGGTTGGAGGAGTAACCAATAAAGATACACTTAAGGGATCTAGGATCAAGTTTGGTGCGCTGATGTTGGTGAATGTGAACAAAGGAGGAACAACCAAAAACTTTGAGCGGTAGATCCGAGGAAAAGGACTGGATGCGAGGATATGCATTAAGAAGTGTCTTACGAGGGGTTTGGAATTTCAGGACTCGGCTAGGCATCCTATTGATATGGTAGGTGGCAGAGAGAATGGCTTCCCTCCAGAAATATTTAGGAACATTGTTGGTGAACATGATGACATAGGCAACTTCTAGTAAGTGTATTTTTCCTTTCTGCCACCCCATTTTGTTGTGGGGTGTCCACACAAGAACTAATGTGAATGATACCATGTTTGGAAAGATAAGAACCAAGGATAGAATTGAAATAATCCTTAGCATTATCAGAATTTGGATCTTGCTTTGAAATTGTGTGGAAATCATGGAGTGAAAGGATTGAAAATTGTGGATGTTTTTTATTTTTCCTTCATGAGAAAGGTCCAAGTAATTCTTGTGTGGACATCTATGAATGTAACGAACCACCTAGTCCCATTAATATTTTTTATGCGTGAGGTCCCCAAATATCACTATGAATAACAAAGAATGGACGTGAGGGTTTGTATTACAAGCTCGAATATATATTTCTAGTATGCTTGGCAAATTGACAAATTTCACATTGCTAAATACTCAAACTTTTATTGATGAATAAATAGGGAAACAACTTTTGCACATAACCAAAGTTTGGATGACCGAGGCGAAAATGACATAACATGACTTGCCTTTCAATAGACACTGAATTGGAAACAGACACGGAATTTGGAACACACTTAACTGAATTTGATATAGGACCAAAACTTAACGATTGAACTTGTCTATTGAGGAGATTATTTTCTTTTAGCAGATACAGACCACCATGCATCTCAGCACTGCCAATCACCTTTCCCGAATCCACTGCCTGAAAATCACAAAGATTGGAATAAAACTTAGTCACACAGTTGAGATCACGAGTAAGTTGGCGAATGGAAATTAAATTACAGTTCATTTTGGGAACATGAAGGACAAAAGAAAGCATAAGGTCTTTTGTCAATTGAACTGATCCTATTCCTGCCATTGGTGATAGAGAGCCATCAGCTATTCGGACTCCAGAATTGCTAGTACACTGCTGATAACTTTTGAAAAGGCTGATGTCTCCAGCTATGTGATCTGAAGCTCCTGAGTCTATTATCCCTGGCTGTGAGGATTTATTTTTGACAATATGGGCATACCATATCTTGATGTGCAAGGAGACTAGTGTGTGGCTCGGCAGGTGCTTGGGATGATTGTCTAGAACTAGACTTTTGACTCAGCATTTTCTACAGTGTTTCTATCTACTCTCTGGTGAAAGGCCTGCCCTCAGTAGTGTTCTCTGTGGTGGTTGCAGCATTTACACGGGTTTCTTTCTCAAACCGAGTGTGGGATGGCTTCCAATCTGCAAGTTTGTCGTGTAATTTCCAACAAGTAGCCTTGACATGACCAAGTTTCTTGCAATGGTCACACCAAGGCCGCCCCTTGCTAGACCTATTTGGTTGAGAGGAATTGTGAGTGAATAAAGCCGAGCTTTTAGCTGCCGAGGGCTTATTTTCCGTCAGCATCAACTTCTTCCTACTTTCCTCTCTCCTAACTTCTGCAAAAGCTTCTCTAAGATTAAGAAAGGGCTTGATTCCCATGACTCTCCCCTGACATCATCTAGGTCCTTGTTTAGCCCAAGAAGAAACCGAATAATCCTTTTTTGCTCAACAATCTGCTTATACAAAGCAGAATCATCAGCATACTTCCAAGAATATACCTCATATGGATCTAATTGCAGCCAGCAGCGTGTGAGGGTGTTAAATTACTGAGTGACACTGATATCTCCTTGTTTAAGGTCATGCAATCTAGTCTCAACCTCAAACAGTTCTGAGGTATTTTCTGTGCTTGAGTATGTTTCACGTGTAGCCTCTCATATGTCCTTGGTTGTTTTGTGAAGCAAAAAATTTTCTCCAACTTCAGTAGTTATGGAATTTATCAGCCAAGACATAACAAAATGATCATCAGTCTTCCAGGATCAGTGTTTGGGATCTGTAGTCTCTAGAGCCACAGTTTTACTAGTGAGATGTCCATCTTTCCCTCTGTCGCAAATATACATAAATACAAATTGGGACCATTGGATATAATTCTGGCCATGAAGTTTATGGTTTGTGACGATATTAGAGGAGGAATAAAGGACGGAAGAGACTGGGGAATCGACCTCGGTGGAAGTGACTTCCGAGGAAGATATTTGTGAAGCTATGCTATATTTGGTCATGAGAAAGAATAAGAATGGGCAGATAAGGCCAGATGATGAACAATGAAGAAGCGCAGCTAGGGCACAAAGATTGGTTCTGATACCATGAAGAAAAACTGAGTATTCTCTTTACTTTTTCAAATGAAATATTTACAGCCTTAATATATTAAATGTGGCTGGCATTCCAGTCCACTAAATAAGGAAATAGAATTCCTTTAAACAAGGAATCCTAACTAATCAGGAAACAAAATAAATTACACTAATTAAGGAAAATAGAAACTAAATCTAATCTTTTCTAAATAAAAGAAAAAAAAAGGAAAGAAACTAATTTCTATTTACACATAAAGGGTCGAACCCTTTCTACACCTTCTCTCTCTCATGAAGCTTTAAGGGCATTCTAATGACTGCTCTCTCTCTCAAGAAGAGCTCTAAGCTCATGAAGAGCTCCAAGTATGAAGCTTCAACCTTCATGGTCATTCTTATAGCCTCTCTCCCTCTCAAGAAGAGCTCCAAGCTCATGAAGAGCTCCAAGTATGAAGCTTCAACCTTCATGGCCATTCTTATGGTCTCTCTCATGAAGAGCTCCATGGACTTTCTCTAAAGAAAAGCTCTAAGGGTGAAGAGCCCTAAGCTTTATGAAGCTCCAAGCTTCATGAAGCCCAAAGCATGAAGATATAGCCTTCTCTCTCATGAAGCTTCATGGTCATTCTCATAGCCTCTCTCCCTCTCAAGAAAAGCTCTAAGCTCATGAAGAGCTCCAAGTATGAAGCTTCAACCTTCATGGTCATTCTCACGGCCTCTTATTCTCATGAAGAGCTCCAAGTATGACGCTTCAACCCTTATGGCCTTCTTTTTCTCGAATGAAGAGCTCCAAGCTCCATAAAGCTCTTATGAAGCTCTTGGACTTGTCTTCATCTTCATGAAGCTCATCTCTGTGGCTACCCTTTATTTTCATCTCCATGATTATTGGGCTTTATTGGGCTCTCGATGAAGCCCATCTCCATGATTAGACATAAGATTATCAATGGTGTTATGATCTTCTCCAAGAGGACCAATCTTGTAATCATTCTCTACCTAGTGGATTGCTTTCCTGGTAGAGCACCATGGTTATTTTCTTGGATTTACAGGGTTTTCCACGTAAATGCAGTGTTGTTCCTTATCTGCAACTTGGATCTCACCGGGGGATCTCTCTCTTTCCCGCAATTTTTGTTTCCTCGATTATAAATCACAACCGTTGATCTTGATCGGTGCCGATCACCAGGCGAAACCGATTCCGATTTTTGCATCTACATAATCTATACTCACAATGTTGTGCTTTAGGTGTCTCCTCATTAACTAATGTCGAATCTGCATATATCTGTTCATCTTGTTATTTGTGCTTTCACACTTAGAATTACAATATATTGCAATAGGAAGAATTCCGAAAAAAATAATAGAAATTTTAAAAAATAGATTTCCAAAATATTTAGCTTTAGTATAAGTAGAATCATTTGCAATTAGTTTAGTTTTTGTGGTGCTCTTAGCATTGACCTTCTTCTTAGCATATTTTTATTGGATAACTCTTCCACCAAGTAGTAGCACTTAGCCAAAAATGAATTTTAGGTCAACAAAGTTAGATATTTAGTTAGCATTTGTATATCCTTCAACTACACAAGGAAATATGATGTATCTCAATCTAACAGACATGATTTCCTTAAGGAATCTAATTATCTTCTCAAGAACAATCCAATTCTTTGAGTTAGAGTTAATAGTATATCTACTTAATCTAGTTACCACAAAAAAATGACACATCTAGCTTTATTAGAAAGATTAAAAGATATATAGCATATTTGTGCAAATCAATCTTGCTCTGCAAGTTCACAATTAAGAGGTATACTAGGATTATAAAGTGTAGCAAAAGATTGGCAATCAAGATAACCGAAATTTTCTAATACTTTCTCAAAAAAATGTGGTTGTAATACCATGATGACATAAACAAATCTAGTGAGTTTAATACCTAAAATCACATTAGTTTCTCCTAGTCATTTATATCAAACTTACAACATAAAAATCTCTTAACATCATCAATCATATGCATATCATAATCAAATATAAGCGGATCATCAACATAAAAGTAAATAATGATGTATTAACCATTCACTTCCTTACGACATGCACATTTATCATAACTGTTAACAGTGAAATCATAAGAAATTATGGGGGAATCAAACTTGGCATGTATTATTTAGAGGTTTGCTTTAGTCCATAAAGAGACTTTATAAGTTCGCAATTAACCCTAATTTCTTTCACAATTAAAGCATGCAATGAATTAATCACGGGCTAGGAATTCCAAGCCTGGGTAAAGGCATGCAAACTGCCCTATAACCAACTTCACTCCTTTGTGTAAGGTGTTGTTGTGTTATCTTAATCAATAGAGTTCAGTGAACCCAAAGATGAAGAACTCCTTTCTTAGCATGTCTCAGTAAATACGAGCAATTTAAATGCCACATAAGAATGACTGGAGAAGATCAGGCAAATTCAGAGGAAAAGCAGTTGGTGGCTCAGCTCTTTTGTTTTCTCAAATATGATAATTGAATCAATGGACTGATAGGTATATGTAGAGAGGATCATCCAATAGATAGAAATATATCTGTTGGAGATGGATCAATAGCTAGACAACTAACCCTTTGAAAAATAGAAGAATAAAAAGCTCGCCAGAGAGGGACCTGCACACGCCGCTAGCCGACTGGCTCAGCCATGCCATAATGTAATACATGCAAGTGAGCACGGGGTGTGTTTGTGTGGTGGTACAACCCCACAGCCACTGCTCAATTCAATAAGCCAGTTCTTGGTAGTATATGAAGATGGTTCAAAGTTTACAAACAACTTTACACTTGAACTATTTGGGCTTCCGATTTACGTGTAAAGGAAAGGGGTTAAGGCTGACTCTATTTCTAACATAACTTACATCACAGTTCATATATTCTTCTCAATGACTGTTTTGTATGTATGAGATTTAATAACTCATAATATATGCTTGGTAACTTGTGCAATACTTATTTCAAAACCAAAACTGATCAATGTTCATCAGAACTAAAACAAGGGTGACTTATCAATGGCTAAATGGTATAGACAGAATAATGGTCTCAAACCCATTATTATGGGTTTGAGAATTGTGAAGCCGATGAACCAGCAGAGCCTCTCTATCAGTAAGAATTGCAGTTTCTTATCATTTGTTTTTATAAACTGATGACCTGTTTAGAATATGTTACATATTCCTGAAAAAAAAACTGAGAAAAAATGTTTACAAGTAATAAAGAAACCCACCAAGAAAAGTTGGTAACTCACTCCTCTCACAAAGAGAGGGTGACAGGTTCAAATCACGCCTATGGCGTGGTTCTAAATAAGCTTGTCCACATTTATCCAAAAGAAAAAAAAGTAATAGAGAGACCCCCAAGTAAAAAATTAACAGCCTTGTAATTGATATAGTAAATTAATATATTAAAATTAAACGTGAATAGTTTGGTGACTTCGGCGTACAAATTTAACCCATCATTCTTGACATGTATTCAAGATACATGATGGCATCGTGTGGAAACACTAAAATGCAATACTAAATCCTCGATCTACACCTAGAATGCGAAAAAGATAGTCCCGCAACCATTTTACTCTTTTCTAACAATGCAAGAAAGCAGTCAAACAATTTTAACAAAATGAGACATATAAGCCAAAAAGACCTCAAAATCACAAAATTTCTCATAATTTTGTATTATTGACCACAATCAAACACAAAAAAGATGTAAATTCTTCTTATTAGACAAAGAAAAACACTTGAAATATCCATGTACAAGAAAAAAAAAACTAAGAGAGAAAGAAAGAAAGAAGAAAAATATAAAGACTCATACTCTCTTGCAGGAATAAACCCTGCCAGACGGTGTCTGAAAATCATCACGCACGACATCACCACCGAAGTCCACATCGGCCATGCAGCAACAGCACGCCAACCTCGGCAACGGGACAAACTCTTGCAAGGGGAAACCCATCGATGGGAAAACCTCACAAACCCTCCAATCAGTTCTTGAATCCTCGGATCAAGGTAAGAAAGGCGAACAGAACCAGAAAGGGATCGAAGAAGAAGAAGAAGAAGAAGAGATCGAGATCGATGGAGGATTCGAATTGGGAAAGGAAGGAGGGAGACGAGCAAAGTTGGGAATTGATCGCGAAGGAAGAGCGATCGAGATCGTTGCTACTATCCAATAACGAGGCACTTGTGTGGTGGATAACAGAGGGCGGGTGCAATGCCTATCTGCATAGCGGGAGGAGGGTGCTCAAAATTTCGTTTTGGTCCTTAGTGTTTCATAAATTATCAGAAGCACCCTGGTAAATTATGGGTTTTCATATATAACCTACAAAATATCTGAATTGCACTACATATAACATTGTAAATTTTGTGGTTTTGGGGATATGGAAGTGATTTCCGACTGTGATTATCACTAAAAATATCATAATTTCTCAGGTATGTATGGAAAAAGGAAAAGTATTTTATATTTTATAAGTATTGGATCATTTCAAAAATGGCTCAATAAGTCAGATATTGTTTTGCTAAATATGGACAAGTCACTGGAACCATGTCACTGCTCTGAGCTCTCAATCTCTCCTTGTGAGAATAAATAGGGTAATCAATTTTTCTCATCAAAATTAATCAAAATTAGACATTTATAATGTCAATGAATTGTTCATTTTTTAAGACGGTGGAGTTTTTAATGGAAACTTACTTTGAGGTCCCCGAGTACTGTTTTACTTCATTTCTAATCATTATTCCATCAAATTAGTAATAAAATTCCAAAATTTTGATTTCTAATATTGTTATTTATGATAACTAAGAATAAAATTGTCACAAATTGTGAATATTTTTTAGTGGATCCATACCACAAAGTTTGTAGATTTTACCCTTAATAAGACAATATTTTTCCAACCCTAATGAATCTTTGAGTGTGCATGTAATTAAATTGAAGGTTAGATTTATAAGAAAAGAAATTTTCTTCCACCTTCCAATCTAGTGTGCAATCAATTATAACTACTGGATATATATATATATATATATATATATATATATATAGTATAAGGCCGGCCGCATTATTGTTCATTTAAGGTTGCCTCATTTTGAGGCACTTAGAGAGTATTTTTTCCAAATTCAACCGTATGGATGGAAAGAACATTGAAAATAAGCTAGCATGTTAATTTTCATATAATTTGGGAATTTGTAGGATCTTCATCTTAACGTGCGAAAATTTATAGAAATCTTACCGGTTCAAAATTCCACCCTTTAAGATGAAGACCCTACAAGTACCCAAATTGTATGAAAATTGACATGCTAGCTTATTTTTCGATGTTTTTTCCATCCATACCGTTGGATTTCCTCAAAATACTATGCAAGTGAGCCAAAACGAGGCGACGCGACTTGCACATAATGCTTACCACCGTGATAGTATATTTATCAGATATATATAGGTCATGTTAGTATAGGTCGATCTAACACTATTCATTTAAAGGTCGCCTCATTTTGAGGCACTTGGAGCGTATTTTTTCCAAATCCAACCGTATGGATGGAAAGAACATCGAAAAATAAGCTAGCATGTCGATTTTCATACATTTTTGTGACCGTATGATCATTCATCTTAAATTGTGAAATTTTATAAAAATCTTAACTGGTTAATTTTTCACCCTTTAAGATGAATGATCATATGGTCACAAAAATGTATGCAAATCGACATGCTAGCTTATTTTTCGATGTTCTTTCCATCCATACGGTTGGATTTGGAAAAAATACTCTCCAAGTGCCTCAAAATGAGGCGACCTTAAATAAATAGTGTTAAATCCGACCCTATACTAGCATGACCCATATATATATATATATATATATATATATATATATATATATATATATATAATGATACTCTAAAAAGCATAGTAATCCTGGTATACGTTCAGGTGAGCTCTATATATAATTAAATATTTTTGTAGTTTTATAAATATTCTGACCTCGTTTGGATTAGTTTATGAAAAAACATTTTTTTAGTTTAATAGAAGAATTTTTGCAAAAAAAATAATCTTCTCTGAGTAAGTTAAGCGCTTCTGTTATTTTTTTATGTTAATCTAAAAATAGTTTTATAATAATAATAATAAATAAATAAATATTATTATTATAATAATAAAGAGTGTTTTGATAATTAACATTTTTCAAAATAGTTTTGATAAAATTTGAGAGAGGAGAACACTTCTTTTTAGAAGCTACAAATCATTAACTTATGCAAAACCCAATTTTTCCAAATTTTTTACCGTTTTTCTTTTTATGAAAAAAAAAACCATCTAAATATGTTTTTTTTTCTTCCAAGAAACACTTATAATTAAAAAAGTGCTTTCGGTGGAAAAAAAAACCATCCAAACACCCCATATATATAAATATAAACAATCCGAACTAAATAAACAAAATAATATGAAAAAAATAAGCAAAAAATAGATAAGAAATTTATAAGGTATGTAATAATTACTGGTAATGAACAAAAGACCCTTCAAACTTTCACATATCCACAAAAGTCCCCCCAAGTTTGCAATATCCCAATCAGTCCCTCCTTTTTGAAAATTTGACTTTTTAAACCTTCCATCCACTAACACCATCTCTTTTCTTTTTACATGACCAAAATGCCCTTTGTGGATCTCATGATCAAGCCCTCCCCCAATGCATGAAAACTTTTCTTTGTTTGGGGCAAAGTGAAATATGCGGAATGCCCTCGATTCAAAAAGCAAGCTGAATGGGTGGTTTTGAATCAGACGACGCGACACAACCGTCTTCTCCTTTAGCCATCCTCTCACGTAAAAATGGGCCATATTCTCACGCGCGACCGCAGGAATGTAGATCAATCGAGAGGTTTTCCCCAGCAGACAACCGCTGCTTGACCACTGCCGGAGTACTCCCGCCGGTTGTTGCTGCTTCCCGGAGATCAAAGTAAGCGGGTTTAGACTAACTTAAAGCTGCTACACTAAGGTACAAAGTATGCTTGGGAACCCTGGGTGTCCATGATTCTTACCTTCTTTTCGCTTGTTTTTACTGGTTTGTATGCATTTGGGATGGAAGATTAAACATAATGGTGAGCGATTTTGTGTTGTTGTTCGCGTGGCTGGAACTTCGCAGCAAGAAATTTAGGGTTTAGGGTTTATTCTTTTTTTTTTTTTCTGATTTAGGGTTTAGGGTTTGGGGTTTAGGGGATCGATTTGTTGTACATTCCTTACGAATGATGTCTACAAGTGTTGCCAATGTTTCCATATAAAATACATTGTTTCTGTTTATTCTCCAAAGTTTCCATTTAAACGTTCTACAACCTTTCGTAATAAATCTCTCTTGATGCAGACTACGGGAAATATGTCGTCTAATCTAGTAAACAGTAGGTGCTACTTGGTGCCGGTCCACCAAACACTTGCCGAATTGAAACCCCATATGACTGAGAGGCACTGGGAACTCATCAGGAGGACACCCTTTGCCCCATTATTGGACATCGAACCTGTTATGCAGGAGAGAGGACTGTTGGATGCTTTGTTAAAGAGGTTTGACGAGCGCACCAAAAGATTTAGTATTAGAGAGAGCATGTTGGCATTCAGACCCCAGGATATTGCTATCATCTTTGGCCTTCGATGCCATGGGGAAGCGGTGGTCTTCAAGAAGCAGAAAAAGCAATCAGCTTTTGGAGTGAAATATATGGGTAAAATATACAACAGGCACAAAGATGCCATAAAATTTTTTTCTCCATCTAGTTCAGAAGAAAAAAGGGGAAGAAGAAAACTTTGTCAAACTGCTGGTGGTGTATCTCCTTGGAACGATGCTCTTCCCAAGCACCTCATGTGCGGTTCCTAACTGGATTGCAGACTACGCGGACAAGCTAGATGAACTAAACCGCTACGCATGGGCGCAGGCCACTCACAAGTGGCTTATGGATGACGTCCCTAAGATATCCGCACGCATTAAGTCCAGGGAATCCGATGAGACTGTACAAACTGGATATCTAAGAGGGTGCGCTGTCGCCCTCAACATATGGTTTTATGAGGTCACTGGGACCGGGAAGAAGGTGCACTATGGGAGGACACCAAGGATCCTCAGCTACGGGGAGAACAGCTTCAGAAAGCAAGCCTCCCTTGGTCCTCTGCTAAAATCACTCGATGGAAAGGAGGTACTCCAGCTTTTTTCTTTAAATTTGAAAGTTCTCATGTAGGATGATATATTATCGTTTAATATAGTCCACTTCTCGTTAACATAGTTTATTTTCACTTAACTTAATGAGTTTATGTTTAATATATAATTTTTTCGTTTAATATAACTAACTCCTATTTAATATGTAGCGTTCCCGTTTAAAATATAGCGTTTTCATTTAACATAATACACATTTTGGTTCTTTTATAGTTTTCCGAGCTTGTCCCCGTCACATAGGAGGAGGAAGACAACGTAGGAGCCGTGAGGTGGGACGATCAAGGGCCCAGACCGGAAAAGAATGAAAAAGTTTCTACTGCGCCCCCATCCCGTGGCAAGGGTGCTATGGGAGCGACGGACAGGGAATGACAAAGGGTCCTCGAACGCTCCAAGTCCGGTGGCGCCCACAGCGTACTCCGGCAAGTCGTCCTCCTCACGGAAACTCCGAAAGGAGGCCAAGGGATGATGATGACTCGCAACACGCATTGAGAATGCACTTAAGGTTCTCACAAGAGATGTTTGCCCGGCGATCAAGTCTCGACTTGACAAAATGGAGGGACGAGAGGGCTCCGGCCGAGGTATCGAGAGACAACGCAGCGCTTTGTATTCCGACATCGGGCGGTGCCAAGATCGAGAGCGGCGGCGCCGATCGTGAGACGGCGGGCGCTGGCCCGATCGTAGGCAGCGGCGGCAAGGCCGTATCCGAGACAAAGGCGCTATCGATATCATCCCTAGTTGCAGTGAAGCGGTTAAAGAAGGTCACATCCGGGCCCCGTCGTTGGTCCTGGAACCCGGTCTCAAATCGCTGATGACCCTCTTCATGAGGATAAGATGCCAAGAGGAAATCGGGCAAAGTAAAAATTTGCAAATGTTAAAGCGAAGTCCATGCAGTAATACGCGATCTTTGAAGATAGCGGCGATGACTACATGGTTGCACTTGGCAGCGTAATTGAATCACTGACGCAGATGAAGAACTTGACGCCCAGTGACCCAAACCCTGCACCCACCGCAACGACCGATGACCAGCGACCACCGGTCCCTGTCGCTGAACCGCCAACATTTGAACCGATCACTGCCACTACTGAACTACCGACCACTGCCAGTATTGAACCACCCACCGATCATACAGATAGTAAGGCATCGGGCCGACCGCCGACCAACGCATCATGGACAATCGGTGAATTACAAACCTCTGAACTACCGTATGCCACCAATGAACCAACTGACGCGCCACCCTCGCCGGCTGAACAAATCCAAAGACGTAATTAATCGGAATGAGAGAAAAGACGCGATCATGGTGGAGGATCTAATAGCAAAGGAGAACACAATGCAAGTTAAGGCGGACTTTATACCAAAAATTAAAAATCCTCCTGGTTTCATGCGGCTGACTAATCTGGAGAAAACAACAATTGGGATGTATCTCAACTGCAGGATCGATAAGTAAGTTTTCCATTTAATATTCAGAGTTTTAGCTTAGAATAGTAATTTGTCGTTTAATATAACGAATTTCCATTTAGTATGCTCATTTGTCATTTAATAAATGGTTTTTTCGTTTAATATCTTGGTGTTTGCGTTTATTAAACTTGGTTCCCGTTTAATGTCACGATTAATATTGAGTTCTTCACCATTCGGGACAATTGTTTGGAGAACGAGTGGGCGCATACACCACTCGGGACCATCGTATACGTTGTTGGATGATAAAAGTGATAGGTACATTGGCGATGTCATGGACGTAAATGTGTTGATCGTCCTTGAATCTATGGCCAAATCTCCCTACCCTTACAAGAAACGCGGGCCACAATAACGAGAGACCCGTTGGCTGCTTTTAATGTCGAAGCAAATTGGCTTAGGTGATGTTGCCCTTACGTGATGAAGGATGCGATCCATACATACCGGCGAAGTGGAGTTGGTTATTTTGCCCATAATTCTAAATAAGCATTACCATCCTGCCGATTACGGACAAGAAAAGAAGCGATATGTTCACTACACCTCGGTGGAGAAGCGCTATATCTGAAGCAAGCGCTTCGAAATGGTAGCAGTGGATTAACTTTATTTTTTTCTTTGAATTTTTCTAAATGGTCCTTAATCTTATATCGTGACGACTCTTGACGCATCGCATCCAAATCGAGTTGGGAGATTACGGGCATAGCGTACTCCACTTATAAGCCCGACATTGTATCCGCCCAGCAATGTAAGGCGGGGAAGTGTTATTGTACCTAATCTATGTAATGCGGTTCATAGAGCAAATCCTCAATGGGCGAGAAGCTCCACCTCCCCACCGATGTACCAGATATTACGTTTGCGTTTAACGCATGCAGATATTAATGGGACGGCTTGAAGGGCGGTAAGGAAGCTGAAGTGAGCATTAAAGCCGATCGACATGCGTGTTAAATTTAGATTTTCGTTAAACAAACATTAACTCTTCGATGGACATGACTGCATTACCCGTGAAAAGTATTGAATCCTAGATACAATCTTTATATATTAAGCGAGGCATTATGATATTAAGCGTAAA
Organism: Dioscorea zingiberensis; assembly: GCA_026586065.1. NCBI lineage: Eukaryota > Viridiplantae > Streptophyta > Magnoliopsida > Dioscoreales > Dioscoreaceae > Dioscorea > Dioscorea zingiberensis. Next base: position 84,531 of record JAGGNH010000067.1, on the reverse strand, counting down.
TGTCACATATTAAATGGTAACATAATATATTAAATGGAAAAGTTACATTTTAAATGGGAACATGAGATAGTAAACATAAAAGTGATATATTAAATGGAAACTCATTGAAGCTTAAGCGGGAGGCATGACAATCATAGCGTTTAATGACAATCCACAAATGGGCATGAAGAAGAAAATATTATAACATTAATTAACGTTCAACTAAAACAAAACAAACATAAAAGTGCATACAACACCAACAAAACAAAAAGATGAAAATTTAAACAACACGTGAAACATGAAATGTACGAGAAATACAAGACATATCCGCGTGGATACACTGCTTAGCGTTGGTTGATTCAGCGAAAAAGGCGTAATATTTACGATGGTAATGAGGAGCTCGATGGCACATCAACCGCCTCTTCAATGGTATCGACAATAAGGTCGATAGTGGAGTACATTCAACATGTGGTATATGTGGCAGCGTATCTTTGAAAGTCAGCCTCCGTTTCGATTGGGCAAGCAGGTTTGGTGTGCGTCACGGTGTTGACAAACCGAACCTTTACACGCGAAACTTCAAGACCCCATCGCTCACATATCTCGTCTAGTATTGACGACCACGAAGTCAATACAGTAAATTGCAAAACACGTCCCTCGCCCTTATATCTGGCTACTGCGCAAAAGGTCTCCATTGACAACCTGCAGCAAGAGTGTGTGTCTTACACATTGGCATGGTTTTAATCTTTTTAGGAAAAATGATAAAAGGAACTCACGGCAAAAGTGAATGTTTGGTCGACTAACCGTGGCCGGTGACTCACCGAGGCAGAGAAGGACCTGAGAACTTCGTCGGTTGAGAGAGAGGAATGGATGGCGATTTCTCTCACCAAATGGAGACAAAATGGAACAAAGAGAACAAACACAGGGCTTGAAGAAGAAGAAAAACTGAAAAAGCTGGGCACGAAGTACAAAAACCCAGTGAAAAGATGTTGAAAAGGTGTAAGATGTGATGGGTAAAAGTTAAGTTTGAAAATGTTAGCTTTGATTTGGCGGGAAAAAAAACAGCATACTTTGAGGGCAAAATGGGTATTATCAGTAAATGTGACTGACGGAGTCATGGCTGGGGACTAATAAGGAACAAAACCAAAAAGGTAGGGACTGTCTGGGCAACTGTTCTGTCAGAGGGACTGTCTGGAAAGTTTGCAAACTTTCAGGGACCTAAAAATAATTTTCCCTAATAATTACAATAAAATAAATAAAATGAATATTTTAATATGTTTTTAAAAGAAAATACGTGCATAAAAAAGACGGAAATTATAGTCACATCATAGCCCTCCATTCCGAGCATCTCAGACAAATTCTCAAACTGAAACCGACCCCCCAATCCCCACTCCCTCCACTCCACTCCTTCTCTCTCACCAAATGATCGAAGATCCCGCATTCGGTGCCGGAGATCCCTACGACGGAGCTCCGCAATCGAGTTCCTCGTCACCGGAGATGCGATTCGATGGTCTCGGCGGCGGAAATGGTAACCCTTCGGCGGAGGACTCGTCGAGGAGCGAAGTCCAGCTTGATCCTAAGGTTCCCGCCGGTTCTTGGGTCGGAGGGGCGAGGTACAAGTCCATGTCACCGGCGCAGCTCCCGATCTCACGCTCCCCGCGCCTCACGATCCCCTCTGGCTTCAGCCCCTCCTCGCTCCTCGAGTCTCCCGTTCTACTCACCAACATGAAGGTTGGGGTTTTTCTATTTCTCTAAGTACGATGTGATGTTTTATCTTTCACTGAGATACTTTTTCCAATGTTTGCCTGAGGTTAGGTAGATTTGCATTTTCTCTTGTTTTTGGTGTCTGCGCAATGTGATTAGTTGGATATCGTGATTCTTGAGCTTCTACTTGATGGTAGGATTAGTGCAGTGGCAAGTGAAAGTTGCTAAATTAAACTGTTTATGATTGAAAGCTCGGATTTTGATGGATGGTGCATGGAGTTTAGGCATCTTATCTGTAGCTTTATATAAGGAATGGTCATTATTCACAGATTTCTGTTTTTGGTGCTTGAAAATGATTAAATTTGTGAATTTTCTATTGAAGAAGTTGGCGTATTGGAGTAGCAATGGCCGTTAACAATATTCCAGTGCCTACTTTACTCATTTCAGGTTTGAACTTTATTGAGGGAAATATGATTGCGGGTTCTACTAAAATCCTACTTTTTGTTATTGAACTGGATGTCAGAATATGCCTTCCTCTGTAAACCTTCCATTTTGTTTTTTCTTGTTTTGATAGAAAGGCATGCCCATAACACCTTTTTCAGTGGGTTCTTATCTTATTCTTCAGTCGCTTATCTTGTTATGACATGTGGAAAAAGGTACACAGTGCGTTTAGAGTGGTTTTGTTGTTTGTGCAGTTGGAATGTTGGTTTATTCGCTGAATTGTGAAGGCCTATTCTAAGGGTGAAGAGGGAATCCATTGCTTTTGTGTTTCTCTTCTAAGGGTTAAGAGGGAATCCATTGCTTTGTGTTTCTCTTCTAAGGGTGAAGGGGGAATCCATTGCTTTGTGTTTCTCTTCTAAGGGTGAAGAGGGAATCCATTGCTTTTGTGTTTCTCTCTAGGAGTTTTGTGTGTATTTCACTTTGAGTGCTCTTGAGGGCTGAACCTATAGGCTGATGTAGCAATTTGTAAAGTATATCATCCAAACAAAAGAACATGCCAAATAAGATCTAGATATGAAGGTTGAAGGTGCTAAACAGGTATTTTTGTGGATTTACGAAGGACCACCCTAAACCTTATTCTTATTTTTGTGGTTTTGTTTTGTCTTCCATATCACAACCTACTGGAGAAGTAATCTACTGTACTTTAGCTGCCTATGTGTCTCAGTCTGTTGGAATCACTGGTATCACTGAGATTGTCATAGAATAGTGGTTTTATCAAGTGTGAAAAGTTACTTTTAAGGAGGTTCAAGGTGAGATTCTGTACTAAAGATGGTGTATATAGCATGTTAAAAACATGAAATTTCTTCTCTACTGTGGTCTGCAGAGATCTTCCATCTTTACTTCTGCAACTTTTATTTGCTCATATGAGATAATAAGCATACAGAGTAGATTTTGCAGAATAAGGTCATTGATAGGCTGCTATGATGGTTTATCCTAATTAATCTCCAATGGATTTCATTCTGGACAAGTTGTATTATTGTTTGCTTCTTGCTAAACCAGCTTGTATTCACTTTACATCCTTAATTGTGACATTAGTTACACCCTGCAAATCTAGAACCATGAAGTTCTTTGCCGCATGGCGCCTATTGCCTACTGGTTGCTTTTCATGCCCTTTTAGTCAGATTAAAAACTTATGGAATTTTCAATCTTTCTTGTGTACAGGCAGAGCCTTCTCCAACCACAGGGACATTCTTTATGCCTTATATGGTAAGGGATCCTGCTAGTTCTGCTATTTTATTATCCCCAAGGGATAAATCCAATGATGATGGACAATCTGGAAGTTTTGAGTTCAGACCTAACATCAGATCAAACCTTTCCTCATTGGCACCACTGGTAATCCCTTCTTTCTTGGATAATATATAGAGATAAATGAACGCACAAATTTGATAATGAATGCCAATTTGTTAAATGGTTGATAGAAATGGTTTCTTTTCTTTCCCCATGATTAAGAAACATGATTTTTGAATATTAGAGGACACATCAACTTTAAAACTCAATATCGGAGACACTACTGGTGCCATATATGATAGTAGTCTTCAGATAGGAATTTTATTTTATCTTTTTTTTTTTTTTTTACATACATGCATTCATGGAAAGATGATTATTGTTCTACCACACCTAACTTCTTAAGAGTTATTTGCACGTGTCAATTTTTTTATATCATATTTTACCTTCTGTTAATTTTGTGATGCAAAAATATGACTTTGAGAATTTTGTAATATACCCCATAATAAAGTGGGACAAGCTCAGGCTGTACACATTTACTTAGGGGTTAAATTATTGTTTAGTTTTAATCTAAAAAATAGTAATAATAATTTTTGATTGAATTTGAGATCAGGAACTGATATTATTGGTTAAAAGGTGGAGGGAGATGTTCTGAAGTTTTGGAATGTTATGGATACATAAATAGTCTGTTTTCTTGTGAAAATCTTGTTGCTTAAAAGGGGATGGCTTACCATTTAACAAGTTGAATAAATTAGAACTTATAGTAAGAGGACAAGTTTGGTAACATAACTTCCAGAAACCTCCTCAGTCCTCCCCATTAACAACCACACACAGCTAGACTCCATCTTCTACTCAATACTCATCCTTGAGCTGAATATATGACACACTTATAAAAATGAATACAAGAAAAGAATAAGTTGAAAAGAAGAATACAACTATGCTCTTTAGAAATAGAGGGAGAATACATTCATGTTGCATATCATCTAATATTTATTAAAGTAAAAGTTCAGAATGTAATGTTAATATTGCAAACGACAGTATCATAAGACCTAAATAATATAATCCATATGCAACATATTAATTGATACTTCAAATACAGCACAATTGTCAAATGTAGAATAAATATTTAGAACACTTAATGTAATCCATAATAATGAAGATTATGGTCATAAGTAGCTTTTTCCAGTGTGGCCTTTTCAAATTATCTAATGTTTTTTTATAATAATTTTCTAATCACTTATGTTTCAATAACAGGTTGTTGGATGGATTAGTAGCTATTTTTAAACTTTATTATAGATTAAATGGTTTAAGGCTTTGTTTAGTTTATATGTATCATCATTATTTTACAAAATTGTTGAAGTCTAATAACATAATAAAGAACACAAGTCAGACCTAACCTTTCTAATGCCCAAACTATAAACTGTTAAGAGTGGTTTAGTCCAAAACGGTTTGACGGTTTGAATCATTTAATGATCGGCCCTAGGACTGTTTTTGGAGCCTTGTCTTATATAGTATCATTAATTGGTGGATTCATAGAATATTCTATCATTGACCATGGCTTTTGGCTGGTGTGGACATCTTTCTTGTAGGCTTCTGCCTGTTTGAAGCAACAGGAACATGAAACTACTGTAAAAGTTCAAAGCAAGTCTCTATCGCAACCATTGCCTTGCTCCCAATTAGTGAAAGCTGAGAACGCGGCTCTCCCTTCAAATGATTTGATGCTTACAGCTCCAGGTCAAACTATTGAAACAGTTGTAATGAAAGTGAATGCATCTGCTGAAGTTGTTAGTACTGGAGAGACAAGGGACTCAGACAATGGGGAGGTGATTGCATTACAGCCTGACAACACTGGGTCTATGTCCTCAGCTTTAGCTGATAAGCTATCTGATGATGGCTATAACTGGCGAAAATATGGGCAAAAACATGTTAAAAGGAAGTGAATTTCCCAGGAGCTATTACAAGTGCAGCATCCCAACTGCCAAATGAAGAAGCAATTAGAGCGTTCTCATGATGGACAGATTACAGAAGTTATCTATAAAGGTTATCATGATCATCCTAAGCCTCAACCTAACCGCAGACTAGCTTTTGGTGCAGTTCTCTCAAGCCAAGGAGAAGAGAAAACTGATGGGTTTTCTACTTTTGTGAATGATGAAGGTACGGAATTCTTAACTAAGATGCATTTGTGTCATCCATTAAATTATCTAACATGGTCATACTATTCCATTATATACAGACAAGTTGCCAAATGCACATGGACAAGTATCTCATCATACTGATGCCAATGTTAACCCTGAGTTATCTCCTGTCTCAGCAAGTGATGAAGATGCAGAAGTTGGAGGTGGTCGTCCAAACCATATTGGTGAAGATAGTGCTGATGGTGATGATCCAGAATCTAAGCGCAGGTGAAAGAGAATCATAAATTCACATGAGGAGGTTACTCTTATAGATGGACTAATATTTTCTCTCAAATTACTATCTTCAGGAAGAAAGATATGGGCACAATTGGCCTTAACACAGATTGGTAAGGTTAACCGTGAGCCACGTGTTGTTGTGCAAACAGTAAGTGAAGTCGATATCTTAGATGATGGCTACAGGTGGCGTAAGTATGGGCAGAAAGTGGTGAAAGGGAACCCTAATCCAAGGTATGTGTCATCCTCAAACATTATTATTATTTGTTTTTTTCTTGTTTCTTTTGAATGAAGTACATTGTTCTTCCATTTATGTTATTTGCCTGAGTAGCAGACATCCTGAACAAACTTGGACTTTTCTTCTCCAAGAGATACACTTATATTTCTCTCTCTCTCTCTCTCTCTCTCTATATATATATATATATATATATAATAAAAAAAAAAAAAGAAAGAAAGAAAGAAAAGAAAGAAAAGAAAAGAAAAGAAACACCTTGAGATAATTGATTATCTCTGCTCCTTTTAGGAATTTAGTAGGTTGGATTTGATTTATTTTGGTGTCTGTGAACTTAGGATAAGATTAAACAGTGGAAGGCAAAAACACTAAAGAGAAGGCAAGTGTTTTGATTGCCTTTATGGGCCTGATAAGATGGGGTGAGTGGCAACCCCTGGCAGCAAAATTTGATTGTGATTGATTTGAAAAGTTTCTGAATATGATATAGTTCAAAGTAATTCTTTTGACAGAACATATTGCATCAAGTTGTTTAAAACTTGGATGTAGATTATGGTGAGAAAGAATGAAAAGTAGGTGTGCAGCAGAAATTTGTCTCAAGTTTATCTTCCAATTAAAACACGACCAACAGATGCTTTGACAAAATTGAAGAGTATCCTAGACATTAGTTTTTAGAATAGCAATTCCATTATAATGTATATAAACCAAAACCAATATTATCGTTTCTCAGTTTAAATGATTTACATTATATCTTTTTATATTACAGCATTAAAAAGGCATATAGAAACTTAACACTTCAAAACACCTTGTACAATTTGAGTATGGTTCAAACTTCAAAGTTCATAATTTTGGACTTGGTTGTGCCGAGGATGATGACAATGTGAAGTCAATCATTTATGTGTTGGTCAGACCTCTTATTCTGTGCTTTAGGAATTCATAAAAGTGGGCAGGTTGAAACAACCAAAATCCTGTAGAAACTGTCACCTAGGGCTGTCCCTTGTCCCATAAGTCTTGACACAATGTTTGAATTCTTGCTCTTTCAGAGTGGTACCTCACTGATGCACATATATCTCAAATCATTCATCATAAATTTGTATTATCAAACATTGACTTGAGGAAATATTAACTGCATTAATTTCTTGGGGAATATGAATTCCAAATCTCCATTATGTTTAAAACAAGATTGTGTTCCCTGAACAGCTGAAATTATTGTAACTGAGTTTATGACAAAGCCCATAGCTATGACATTTTGTTCACAAAGGCATAAATTTAGTGCAATATTTTTATTTCTAAATTGTATATTAGATTTCTGCATTAGTTGCAACTTCGCTTCCCCTGGAATCTTGAGGAAAGCTTGGCAGATTCTATTGAACCTTGCTGGCAGATGGCAATTATACACTAGTATTGTAATAGCAGAGAGCTCTATAATCTTTTGTGTAACTGATGAAGTTCTTTTGGAGTGGAAATCCTCTCTCATCATTTGTTTTAGTTGTCCATACTTTTTCCTATAGCTAATCTTCACTCTCAATTCTTCTGTCACTGGATATAATATTCAGTTACTATGGTTTTTGTTATGTCATTATTCAGCTAAATCTTTATGGGATATATTGCATATATACATAGCTGTAGTTCTCAGTTTCTTTGCACTTCAGATACTTACACTAATATAAATAGCTGTGCAGTTTTCATGTTCTTGAACTTCATTTACATGCTTCTATTCTCAGTAGTTTATTAGTAGTTGGACAAATCTATGATTTGTCCTTATATTGCATGAGAATTATATTCATTTCCTCATTCCCGAAACATTTGTATTGACTTTTTCTTGCTAAATCCTTGTAGTATCTATCAACTGAGTGGATTCAGATCCAAGATTTTGATTTGTCATTCACTTGGTCATCTAATCTGATAACATAATAATTGCACAAGTGGGATAAGTAGGTTGTACCCATCTTTCCATTCATTAACTGGTGTGATTCTAGTATTTGATCATAGTGTTTGTCTACATTTGGTATGATCCAGTCCAAATAGAGCAACTTGATTTGAGGTGTAGTCTAAATATATGAGTTAAGTGTAAGGTATGATAATGACAGAAGAAAAAGACTGATTTCTTGAGTTTGTTTCCAAGTAATGGAAGATGGTATTGCAATGATGAGAAAAAGACTGATTTCTTGTGTTTGTTCCCAAGTAATGAAAGATGCTTGCATCCACATTGTGTGAAGTATAAGCATCCAGTGCCTGCCCAAATGAGTGGACAAATGATTAAGCCATAGTCAGGAACTGATAATTTCTAACCAGACAAGTTGATATCCTATTGTCTTTTGCTTCTTCACTGATACATTTTTTATCTGAAGTGGTGATAAGCATGTGATCAATACCACACATTGACTGAAGATCCAAACAACCTGCACAAACCTTAATGTATTCTTGAAGCCCTTATTGTGAAAATTAAATATATCTCTTTCCATGTATTTTTCTAACAGGAGTTACTACAAGTGCACAAATGTTGGGTGTCCTGTAAGGAAACATGTTGAAAGAGCCTCGCATGATCCAAAAGCAGTTATAACCACCTATGAGGGCAAACACAACCACGATGTACCTGCCTCAAGGAATAGCTGCCATGACACTGCTGCCCCACTGATCGGAGCTGGTGTGAACACTCTCAACGGCCACATGTCTGTTAATTTAAACGGTATGTTAAGGACTTGCGACATGAGACCGGTTTCCCATCACTACAACCAATCTGATGAAAGAGACACATTAAGCCTTGACCTAGGTGTTGGCATCAGCCCAAGGCACAACTCAGCCAATGAGAAGCAGCAAGCACCAGAAACTGATCAAACACAGAACCATCAAATTCATTTCACTATGGTTGATTATAACAAATCAGTGGCTGAAACAACTTCAATGCCGATTTGTTATGGAAGCTCAAATCATAACTTGTATCGGTCTAGAGAGGACAAGGAAGAAGGTTTCACTTTCAACACTCCATCTATCAACCATGCCACAAACCAATATTACCCGAATGCAGGAAATCTAGTTATGGGACCATAAAGAGTCTGGATTGAAGGTGTGTTTCTACTGGTTTCCTTGGAACTACTTGCAAGTTACAGATTTGCTTCACAAATCAGTGATGTATCATTATGTAACATATTTTTTTCCCGCATGATTTCTGCTGATGGATGGATTGTTGCTCCTGCAAATCCACAAAATCAGGGAGTTTGTCTTTGTCTTGTATGTTGAAAAACAAGTTTTCCAGTTTCAGCTGTATATTAATCAATTATCAACTGTTGTAATTGATTCTAAATTAAAACAGAGTTGTTTTGTATAAAAGCATTACCAAGTTGGTAAAAATAGAGATCTTTTGATGATTTGCTTATAGAAGGGTTTCCCAATGAGTATTTGATCAGGATAGCTATTTTGACACAATTAACATTCATATTACAAAACACACAAAATAAACTAAAAAAAATCCACTAACCTCTGAAATTTCAATTGAAGCATTTATCAAAGAAAGGCATTTAGCATGCAAGTCAGACATGCTTTCTTATTTTGCTACATGAACAACAAACTTCAACATGATATTCAATCCAAAAGAGTCATAAAGATATGATAATATTCTAATAAATACATTGCAAAAAGCAACACAGGAATCATAAACTAATGGGACTAGATTATCCGCAGAATTAGATTACACTGATGTATATGCATGATGCATCTCAAGCTTTCAGCTTTACAACTTCAGTTTGATTGGCTACAGGTAGAATCAGATCAAGAGTAAGAGTTTGGCTCTATTTTCTAACCATCTAGTAACAGAGAGATGCAAAAGCATATATAGATTCACTACTCACTACAATACAGCAACCAAGGAAGAGTTCCAAATTCACCAGAAGATCTGCTTGTTGTTAACCTGAGTTGAGAAGGCTCATCTCCATGCACAAGATACCACCAAAGCTCTGTTCTTCCATCCGAGGTAGAGACAACCATCTACTTCTTCAAGCCTATAGTTCTCACAGTAGTTCTCAAGCAATTGTTTAATTGTGGCATTCACCAGTGGACTCAATGGGTAGGGGGTGAATCCTGCCATGAGTGAACCTTGATTTCCATTTCCCAAAAGAAGCTCATGCCTCTCCACTCTTTCCGGCTCCCTCACAAGCAATGATGTTAACTATGTCCCTTGCCAGGCAGTGCTGCTTTCGGCGTGAATCGTTCCTTGTTCTCCCTTGGAAGAGTCACATCGATTGATTCAAAGATGGCGGTATAGTAGTGAGGGTCTCTAAGAAGCGTGGGAAGAATGGAGCTGTATTGGTGTTGGATTCTTGCTCCACTAGTGTCACCACTTTTGGAGAGAGACTCTTAACCAATCGTAGTAGCCTGTCGCGGTGATTGTCTGTGCTCACGCTCTCATCTGGCATGTGATGCAATTGATACGGGAAGTTCACAGCCAATGCCTCACCCGGCCTTATGTCAAAATGCTTGAGCTCTACATCGCAACCAGAAATTGCTGCAGCATTAAACTCAAAGGGTACATTGCATGACTCTGCTAATCGGGATAACCTCTGCCCTACTAGGTGCAAACCACCACCTCGTGCATAAGCAGATACAGGGTCATCTACTCCGGTAATCCTCAGACAAGGTGGGCCACCAGGTCTTGCTGCAAGGGCTTGGATTAGAGTTAACCACTGGCTCCCCATTGCTATCTGGAAATCGATAATGTGGACCCTTTCTTCACCCTTGACAGCCTCAGCAATGGCACCATTTGCAGACATATAACCAAACTTGAAGTAAGGGCAGACTTCATAGAGAATGTGCATATAGGAGAGCAGTTCAGAACTAGCTGGCTCCTTGCACTTCAATGCTTTGTAGATAGAGCTGCCAGATGAGGCCAACCTCGCAATGAGGCCTTCCAATAAGTAAGCACCCAACCTCTGTATCGGCTCACCAGAAACCGATACCATCTGCCTTAATTCTGTCACCAGCCAGTCTACCACCAGCATATTGTCATCTGCCAAAGCTCTTGCACAAGCAATCAGCGCCTGTCTCAGGTCTCCTCTCGGAATGTCCAATAGCTGTTTCCACTTCTCAGGCTCCAATATCAGCTGGTTATGGAATGTGCTCTCAAAGCTATCAATTCTATCAGAGTCGGGCCCGAGCATTGCAGTCTCTAGTTCCCTTAACTTGTGCTTTAGATCATTTGGATCTTCAGTTATACATGAGACACTTATAGGAGATCCGTAGGTGTTGTCCGACAGGCACTCTTGCTGTGAAATAGGGCTCTCAGTGGAGGGAGAGTAACTGAGAGTGGATGACGAGGTATGAACCGTATAACCGGCAGCTGCAAAAGAGGAATCTAGGGTGCAGTACTGTTCATGAGATGTCTGAGGGGCAGTGCCTTTTAAATGCAAGCCATCATCAGCGTAGACATGCTGTAAGGATTGGTAGTTCTGAGGCAGCAATTGGGATTGCACTTCTCTCAAAGACATGGAATTCTGCTGATAGTTTGCTTCCTGAGCCTTATTTGAGTTTTGGTGTTTATTTGATGCTTGCATAGATTTGTGACTTTCTGAGTGCCTTATATGAGATGCTGTCATGTCAAGTTCCCATGAATAGCAGGATTTACCAACAAAAAAAGATTCTTCCTAGCAGCCTCCTTCTTGTTCTGCTCTCAACTAGTAAATTCTTGCTGCAGAGAATATCGTAATCTTCTGGATTCTCCTTTCGAATATGTTTATTACTTCAGATGCAAGTGTATTATGAAATCTGCAAGAGAAATTAAGTGTGCATGAAGCAGCAGCAAAAAGATAAGATTGAATGAGAAATAGCATCATTAGGGTTGTGGAGTCATCACTGGCAACACTAAATAGGAAGTATTTAACATAAAATGTTCTAGTTTCCAGAATTTTTTCTTGAATGAATATAAGTAATATATAATTTGGTTAAAAATGGACACTCCATTTGTACCATTCAGGACTGGTGCATGAATTTATGTCATTCTTGAAACAAATATCATGCTATTCTTGCATAAACTGGACAGATTCAACATCTTTTCTTCCCAACGATCAACATCAAGGACACAATCAGGTAAAGTTTCTAAAAGACATACATAAGGATTGTTGAATGTAGCTTGACAGCCTGAATCAACAGAGTTACTAGTCCATGAAGATGGTGTCAATCATACATCATTCTCAAGATCCAAAATGAGATTGAGATTCTAAACAGACAGGACTGCTGTTTTCCGAATTTTAAAAGAATAAACCATATTTTTTTTTCCTTCTTATAGCTGTCAGCAGGCTTTGAGGAATGTATAAAGAACTGATTATAAGCAAGAAAGAGCTTGATTAGCTTAACAGAGCTACACTAGGATAGCAATCTCATGTAAGCAATAAAATCACTTTTCAAAATAGAATTAGCAAAACCTTTTGTAATATTTACTCGAATCCAAATGTTCAAGAGGATGGTGACTGTGTACACATCTTAGCAAAACCTAATTCTTTTGAGCAAAATTGCGCCTGCCTTTTCAGGGTATAAAGCAAAAGAAAATTTTTGAAACAATGGTATCATTAAGACACCGATAAACAATTCCCTACCAAACATGGTGGGAGTTACTTGGATTAAAGATAGAACAAAGATCTAACTATCAAAATGATGTAGCTGCCAACCAAACACTCGTCGTAGGGTCATTGAAGAAAGATCTATGCATGAATTAGGAAGTATAAATCAAGCAAATAAATTCATCACTACCAAGAAAACCATATATTCAATAGTTAAAGACACCAAGAACTCCAATTTAAAACTACTTGGATTCACAGAATCAAATCAAGAAAACCAAATCATCATTTTCCATGAAAGAACATGAACCCATCAAACATGTACCTCCTTTTCTTCCAAGAAAGGGTTGTGAAAACAACTTTACAACCAAATACCAAGGGATCTATCAAAAAATAGCAAACAAGTAAGAAGATGGAAAAGCCAAAATTCAACTCCAAGTACAACTACACGAGTAAATAGGCAAATCCTCATAAAACACACCACAAATTTCAAACAAATTCAACAAAAAAAAAAAAAAAGCACCATCAATTGATGATCCCTAATTTCCACTCCAACTCTTTGTTCCAGGGGCCAAAGTTAAATCCAAAAACAGTAACACAATTCTTAGAAAACCCAACCAAGAGAGGACAGCAAAAAGGACCTATCATCCTGAAGAGGTTATCCAAAAAGCTCAAATTTTGACAACAATTCCACTAACCTTTCTCCAAATACAACCTCAAAAAGCACAAAAGATTTTCATTTGTTTACAATTTCTTGACAAGAAAAGAAGAAATTGTACCATTGAAACAATCTTATTTCATGCAAAATACAAAGAAGAACCAAGATACAACAACTTGAGAATCAAAACTCCTCCAACTTGACATACCTCTGTGGATCTCAAGTGATGAACTTAAGGAAAAAAGGAAGAGTACCTACCACTCCAATCTCCTCCACCTCAACCTGATTAAGAGCTTTGGCCATTCCCTTTGTTCCCCTGGACTTGCCCACAAACTACAACAATGCCACTACTTCTTTCCATGTAGTCAGTCATCTTCTAGTTGACAAGATTCCCCCATTCTTTTTTTTTCAAGAAAACACAAAAAAATCTGACATGAAATGACATTAATACCCTTTACAACTATTCTAATTATTGGCACTGGCAACTAACCATCTTTTTCATTCCATCATCTAACTTTTATCTTGGATGTAGTTTGCTAATTTATTATTACTCTTGATAATGATTAATTAATTTGGTAATTTTTTAATAAAAAAAAGTTTAATACCAAATTTAGCCCTGGGTTTCTCTACTTTCAATTGAAAAATATCAGTCCATAACTTTGTCGAATTTTAGATTAAAATGCGAGGTTTTTAAATATATGCCTTTAAAGGCGGCGTTTTTAAATCGTAAAATTATAGGGGTAAAAATTTCAATTATAATAGAGTGACCTAAAGTCACAAATCGATATAATAGAGTAACTAAATCAGGTATTACACCTTAAAAAAAAATTATAAAATTAAGGAAAAATTATTTATTAGTCTCATTTATTTGAGTGCTTATTACTTGCTGAAAAGCATGCACTCGAAAATCTTATTACAGCTAAACCCCATACATCCCTCGAAGGACCCCAAAGAAAAAAAGCAAACAGTGCCACAGACTTTTAATTAATTACCTATAAAATTAAGCACTTATTAGACTTCCAAATTTGAGTGGATGAATTGGTACAAATTATTTCAAATTTTTTAGTGGTTTATATGCAAAAAAAAATTAAAATAATTTTAGATGATTGTTACAGCAGAGATAAGATAACAAGGATTGACGATAGTTTTGATGCTATGATATGATGTAACAAGTTGGAAGTTTGTAAAAAAGTTGAAAGAGTGAGGGCAATTTAGGAAATAGGCAGAGGTAGCTTCTAGAGATGAATCATAGAAGGAAAATGAGTTGTTGGGTCAACAATTTGGACAAGGTTTGACCCACGCGGTTCCGCGGATTTTTTTTCTTTTCTATTGTTTTGTAAATTTATTATTAAAAAAAAAACACAAAACACAACAAGCACATTTGATTTTATCTCCCCAAAAATTCTTTTACAAATTATTTATTGTAATGTTTTACATGGTTGTCACCACTACCTCATTTCTTGTTCTTTTGCCTAGTTAGGGAAATTGTTTTTTTTAAAATATATATATATATATATATATATATCTAAGATAGTTTGAATAGCATTAAGTAATGCATGAGGAGGCTTAGAGTCTTACACGATTTGAAAATATAATAATTTAATAATAAAAAATAAAAAAAAGGTAGAGATAGGTCAAGGATTACGTGTGGAAAGAAATAGTGTCTAAAAACTTACTTTTATTAGATATTGATATGAATCTTGAGCTATATAGAGATAGAGGATTCTATAACCGACTCCATCTGGCATTGGATTTTAAGGCTTAGTTGTTGTTGTAATTCATTAATATGCGACTATTTTTCGATGAGAATCTCTAGTCTTTAAATTTGATGGAAATTAAATATTATCACCTGGCTTATTTGCAATGGAAGAAAAAAAAGAATTCATCTATCTATTTTACTAAGCGGGCAGATATAGATCATTATCATCATTTTGATTTTAATTTTTTTAAAAAATAGAAAAATATATTTTTATTTTTATTTTTTTTAATTTAAAAAATCATAACAACTACTTAGAATGACACGTTTTAAACTAGTGGTCATGTTCTAGTAGTTCTTAACTGAGGTAAGTTATGATTATTCTATTTAACTATTATTTTTATAAAAATCGTTAACAATAGGAGAGACATTTGTTAGTTAATTGTGAAGAATATACAATTTTACTAGTTAGTAAATTAACTTAATTATATGAATTTTTAGGTAATTATATATTGAGTTAGGTGGCGGAGATGGTTGGGATATGAATTGGGCTAGGTGGTTCCGAACTTGTTCTTATCAATGCATGACTACGAATCCTAGTTATGTATCTTTAGTTGATTAAAACCGAAAAATCAAGTCTAGGTTGGGAGATGTCGGTGGAGTAGTCTCTTCTCAAGGTGTTCAAGGGATAATTTAGAGTTCAAGTCGTATTTTTATATTTTATAATAAACATAATTGAAGTATTTGATAATGATTTATATTAATATTACTTTATATAATTTATGAAAAGTGAAAGATATTATGGGTGTATACTATACAATAATGACAAAAGGATTACAATTTATAGGCTTCGCCTCTAGAGTTTAGATTTGTTTGGTACATATGTTTAGAAACTTTTAGAAAAATATAAGAATATTCTATGAATAATTTGGGCACAAATTATTCTTTTAATAAGAGGATATGTTGAGAGAAATCTGGATACAAATATTTTTTTAATAGTTTATATATATTTTTAAGGCTTAATATTATTGTAATATAAATTCATTTTGATACTTTCTGGGATTCATAATTTATAATAATATAAATAAAATGGAATTAAGTATAGACAAATATATATATGATAGACACTGTGTTTATCAGAAACTAATTCGTCACTCTGTTTTTTTCTTTCTTTTTTGGTTCGACAACGCACACGCCACTAAAAAGGATCAACTAAGCAATGCAAAAGCTTGTCAGACACAGCCTAACCCTGACAAGGGAGGACGCGACCCTGAGAACCCACTTTGAAGATGAGGAGAACAGCGAGTGCCATTCTTCCACGGTACAAGGCCAGGATATAGCATATGACTCTTATGTAGTTACCTGATCTGTCTAGGGATCAATACTAACAATACAACAATGTAATAATTAAAATCTATTAAAAATAAATGAATGTGGTTTATCTATTTTTTAAAAAAATATACATGATAGAGTAACCTAGTTGAAAAATAAAATAAAATAAAGGTGTTTGGTTGAAAATAAAATAGAACTCAGTGTGGGTTGATAGCTTGACATATCTCACTTACACTAATTTGGTTATATAACAATACTACTACAACTGGGTTAGACCTATGATTTGGCCTTGCATCGGTCTAAATCACATAGTTTTTTTTTTAATATTTTTTATCTTTTAAGTTTGTAATTTTTCCTCTTCTTTCAATCAATGCAATATATCGAATTAACCTAGGTGTTTTTATTTTTATGTTTTACAAAAGGAAAACATAATAGGGAAGCCAAGCACATCCTAATCTCATATAGTACCTATTTTTTATATTTTTTTTTTTGCACTTGGTTGTTTAATTATTTTTAATTGATTGCATTGTTTATTAATTCTAATTTAGTGTTTATAAATAAGTTTTAATGAAAATAAAAATAATAGATTGTGATAATTTTCATAATTGAGTGTGTACTTCTTGACTGTTTTTTTTAATTAAGTTATATGCAATGATCTAGGTTTTATTGATAGTTATTGATAATTCTGGTAATGAACAAAAAGTCCTCAAAACTTTAGGAAATGAACAAAAGATCCTCAGAAGTTTGCACATGCCCAAAAGATCCCTCCTTTTCTCACTCTGTCAGATTTTAGGTGTTATGGCCAAAATACCCTCACATCATTAATAATGATTTGACCGGTAGAAGTACAAGCCCCTCAATGCATCTAATATAAAATTAATAGAAATTCAATAGATGAATTGACGGTAATACCCCCATCTCCTAATGAAGCCATTTTCAAAACACCTATGTGATTTTTTTCCGATAGCCCAACCACCGTGACACCACCTCCGCCGGAGTCCTCCCCTTCCGATAACCCTGCCACTCATAGTCGTTTAAGCACAATCCACAAATGAAGTAGAAGAAGAAAATATTAACATTGATAAAAGTTCAAACATCCTAAAACACAAATGAAAATAAATAAAAGTCACGAGTAACAAGCGGCCAAAAAAAGGATGAAAATTTCAACAACACAACGAAAAATTAAAAAAAAAACACAGAAGGAAGGGGGTCCAAGATAAGCAGCAACAGCAACATTTCTCTTCAATCAGTTTCTTCTACCGGTGTACTGGCAGGGAGATACTGAAGGGCTTTGGTGAAATAGATTTCCGTCAAGTCTAGATCGGGATGACGACGAGAGATATCTTGGAAGATTTTGAAACCTTCCTTGACACATTTTCGCCCCTCTTCGCAGACGAGACGTTGGAATTCGTCGGATTCTTTGAACTCGGAGATTGCACGGGCGGCGATCTCTCGCTCGCACGCCATGTTCTCGACCGAAAGGTGGTAGTTCTCCACTGCGCGATGAATATCCAGGCGAAAGAGAACCGATCGTTTGTATGCCGCTACGAATGTAATAATCTTATCATAGTCGTCATCCCTGTAAATCGCATCACCGAGTTTTGACAGGAATCACGTTAAGTTGGCGTCGGTTTCATTATCAACGACAGCAAACGAAATATGGAAGAAGCCCTCGTTGCCATCTTTACCTGTCGCTCCCTCATTGCCATCATGGTGTCAACTTGCCATATTTTTCAAACAAATGAGTTCCATCAACGAAAAACAATGGCCTGCAACCTCTCTTGAAACCATTAATACAGGCACTGAAGGAGAAAAATGCACGTCTAAACCGCTCAATATCATCGTTTCCTTTAAGTTTCCATGTTCTCGTTTAATATAGTGTGTTCGTTTAAATTTTTAACTTACCGTTTAATTTAAGGATTATTCGCTTAATATTAGGCGTTATCGTTTAATATTCTTCGATTTATTCAATGTCGAGAGTTCCCGTTTACCATACAACATTTGATTGTCCACAGTTTTCCGAGCTTGTCCCCGTCACACGGGAGGAAGACGGACAGTGTACAAAATCGGGAACGCTCCTAGTCCAGCAGCCCCCCTCCCCCCGCGTACCTCCCGACGTCGTTCTTCCACGACCATTCCGACAAGGAGGCCAATGGATGAGGACATTGCAACCCGCCTTGAGAAGGCATTTGAGACGCTGCCAAGAGATGTTACCCGCATGGGCCGCATCATGTCTCGGCTTAATGAAATTGAGGGACAGGGGCAGGTCGTTGAACCACCCGCTCCGCCGCATGAGAAAAATGAGTCGGCAGCACCGCCGATATCATCCCCTCCCACGGGGATGCGGTTAAAGAGAATCGCCTACAGGCCCCCTCAGTCTCACATGCGGGTGACCCTATCTCAGTTTGCGTGGGACGCTCTCCCCGAAGACAAGCCGCATAAGTTTTCTGTTTAATATATTTAGTTTCCTTATAATATTATGATTTTCCAGTTAATATTACACGTTTCCATTTAATATTTGGAGTTACCACTTAATATATGACTTTTCCACTTAAACTTTTGGTTTTCGTTTAATATGCATGTTTAACACCCAGGACCATCGTATGGAAGAACTAGTGGTCATTCACCACCCGGGACCTTCTAAACAACACACTGATAAGAGAAGAAGAAAAATATTCCATTCATAAACTAAATGGTACTCCTAAACAACACACTGCAAAAATTTAAAAGAAGAAAGAAAAAAGAAGAGAGAAAGGATGATGCAAACAAATAAAGTAAAAAAAGAGAAGGGAGTCCAAAACCAGCAACAACAACAACATCTATTCAATCAGTATCTTCACTAGATGAACTAGGTGGGAGATACATAAGGGCATTCTTGAACTCCAAAGAAGTCAAGTCTAGCTCGGGATGATGACGAGAGATATCTTGGAAGATTTTGTAACCTTCCTTGATACCTTTTCGCCCCTCCTTGCAGACCAAGTCTTGGAGTTCTTCGGATTCCTTGAACTAGGAGACAACACTGGAGGCGATCTTGCGCTTTCGGGCGAGGTTCTCATCCGAAATCTTGTAGAGCTCATAGAAAACTTTTTCAGGAAAAACGAAAAAATGAACTCACTGCGAGCAAATGTGGATGCTTCTCCTACTAGCCTTGGGCGGTAACTCACCTAGAAAGATATGGTCACAGAGCTCGTCCTACATTCAGGAGAGCAAATGGGCGATGAGAAGAAAAACTTCTTGCAACCGGATGAAAACAAAAAGGAATAAAAGGGCTTGAGGAAGAAGAAGAACAATAAAAGCTACTAGCAAAAAAGTACAAAAAGTAAGTGAAAAAGCTGCCAAAAAGTAAGGAAGTGATGGGTTGAGTGCAAGTTTCAAAATCATGATATGACTGCGTGGGAAAATACCAAACAAACATAAGGGCATAGTTGGTATTATGAGAAAAAGTAGATGATGGAGTCAGTCTTAAGGACTGAAAAGTCACTAAACCAAAAAAGGAGGGACTGTCTGGCCATAAGTTATGTCAGAGGGACTGTCTGGGAAGTTTGTAAACTTTCAGGGACCTAAAAATAATTTTCCCTTGATAATTTTAATGGGAATTTTTTAAAAAATCAGAAAATTAAATTGAAATTTTAGAAATTTTTAAAATTTTAAATTATAAATAATATAAATATTAAAACTACCACAACAGGCAGCCAAGTAGTGAAAATTAGTTTTTTTTTTTAATGTTATCAATAACTCAATTCTCAATCCTTTGGAGATCCTCAAATGAACCAATCTTCATCAAACGATTCAAACCATAGTGTAGGGGAGCGAAATCATACAATGGGGTCATAAAATATATGTTAGATGGTTTGGAGTATTATTGTGGGAGTCGATTTAGGGTGTAATCGTGGGAGCCATCAAAAGACCTCTATTGATGGAGAATTCTCCGGTAATGATAGTTCATATGTCCTATATATATATATATATATATATATATATATATCACTACTTAAATACAGTAAATATATATAAATCATATATTATATTTTTTATAATGTTATTAGATATATATTGATTTATTTATATATTTTAAACAATATATATAGATATGTATATATAATTTTTAGATTATCTTATAATATATGTATATATGTACATGTAAATTTAAAAATTATATATACATATCTATATATTGTTTAAAAAATATATATAAATCAATATATATCTAATAACATTATAAAAAATATAATATATGATTTATATATATATATATAAAAGTAGTGATAGGATGAGACAGCTGCAAGTGCAGCCGGCCTCATCCTATCATCCTATCACTACTCTTTCTCTCTCTCTCTCTCTCTCTCTCTCTCTCTATATATATATATATATATTAAATTAGAATTATTGTTTTGGACTACTTTCAAAATTTTGATATTTTTAAATTGATAAAATAAAATTATATTTCATGGAAATAGTTGAATGAGGGAATTAGTAGTAACCCTTTCCATGATTAAAAGAAAGGAAATATCAGCATCTAATGTTAAGATAAAAAGATTCAAAGAAGCAAATTTTTTTTTTTCTTTATTACACTTTCTTTAAGTGCAGAGTTATAAAGCTTAAACTTTTAATTTATTGGGAGACAAAGACAACTCAACATAGATAAGATTAATAGAAAAAACATTGGAAGGAAAGAAGAAACAAAGATTAAAGAAGTGGGAATCTCTCTTTAGGGCACCATTAGGTCACACATCCTTATCACCAAAGTATAAAGGGATCAATGGTCTCACAACACTTGTGAATATCTTCTTTAATGTTCTTCATTATCACTAATTAACACTTTAATTAAATATAGTCATGATATGATAATTAGGATTTAGAAGTAATCTATCTGTAATGCAACATGAGTGATGTTTTTGAAGATCAGCAGAGTGAGATTGCTTTTGAGACTAATGGAAAGACCAATCCATGTGAACAAAGTGACTTGACCCAAAGTGGGAACTTTGGAACTAGGATTTGGGTGCTATACTACCAATTGAAGAACATATGATTTTTGACTTAATATTTATGTGACAGCAAGACAATCGCTAGATGATGGGACAATTACCACACTTTGATTTTGATATGGCTAGTTGATATTGCTCTTAGATATTGTGAAGTTGTGATGAGACTAATTTTTGCTCTTGAAACACATGTCGAGACCAGTTATGGTGATTTTTTCAAAGTTGATATAAAAAATTATGGTGAAACAATAACCAAAGTTACAGTGATGCACTATCGTGTCGGATGGGTAATCTTGATCAGGCTCACCTACACAAAATAGTGACAGATTCCCTACTTAGAGGTGTTTAGCGTTGAGAACTGCCCGTGTAGAATGCTCATTCCTTTCAATCTCTACATGCTTGTCGACTAATTTCAATAAAAAAATAAAAGAATAAAAAAATGATTTTAAAAACAAATTTTTCTTATAGATTTCTTGTATTTACCTTTATTTGTCCTCAATCAATCTACAACCTTATCATAAAGACCATGGTAAAGAGTCATAAACACTAATGAAAAGCTTTATCTTATAGGGTTATGACATCCAACCAAGACTTCTAAACTAAAGTGCAAAAATGGCATATATGCTCATGAGTTTGTAACAGGTGAAGAAGAGCCTTGGGTATACTTGTTTGAAGGGTATTTTACACCATGGATGTGTGTAGGTGTGTGCATATCAAACTTCATATCATTAACAAAAGTGAAAAGATGATAAGGTTTAAATACTATGAACCCTAGTTTTGATGCTTGCCAATACGATAGGACTTAAATACTATGAACCCTAGTATTGATGGTTACCAATATAATAAGACCAAGGACATATTAGACATAAGTCTCTTTCTCTCTCTCTCTCTTTCTCACAAATATTGATTGAATTCTTTTTCCAAAGAAAAGGAAAGATATGGAAGACTTTGTTGTTGGACATAATAAATGGCAAAAAAAATGTTATTGTCAAATATAGTTGAATAAAAGAATTCAGACAAGAATTAGAATAACTTGAAAATAAATATAGTTGATTTTATAAAGATATGGAAGACATTTTCATTAATACAAGTATTTAGATATTATATGGTAGAATTAAGTATTTAGTTATTATTGGTGAAGGTAATAATTGATATTAATGAAGAAGTTTATTTCCTTCGACCAAATTAGCTAGTCTAAAATAGACACAACCTATTATTAGTTTAGGGTATTTAGATACTATTTTGAAATATATCATTTATATGATATTTATTTTATAATATAAATACTAAACCATCTAAAAGTAGTTGGAAGATTATTAAAGCAATGTGAATAATATGAACTGATTGAAACATGAAAGAATCAATCTTTATAAGAAAAGTTGGTAACTCATTCTTTCTTACAAAGAGAGATTAAGTGTTTAAATCATACTTACAATGTGTTTCTGGTGATTTGACCATATCTACTATTAAAAAGAAGAAGAAGATTGAAACATAAAAAAAATCTAAGACGAGAGTGCAAATCTTACAAAGCTCAACTTGATTATATTCTATGCCTATTATTTTATATATAATTCTTATTATAAAATATCATTTTAAAGTGATTTGATTTGAGGGTTTAAAACATGATTCTATTTCTTATATAAGTGGTCTTGACTTTTTTTGGACTCCGCACAACACAATAGTTTTATAGTATTGGATTGTTTTTTTTTTAAATTTTATTTCCTATATAAACTATTATTCCTACACTAAATTTTTGCATTTTTTTAAAAAATAAGATTAAACATCATGTGTATCACAAGTAGTTTTTATTTTTTTTTCAAATCATTGTACTCACTATTAATTTCCACACAAATGCTAATGGAAAAACAAGCTCCAAAATTCCTTTTTTTTTTAAATGTCTAGGAGACAAAATCATATCTCACAACTCCCCCCATTTATTTTTTATTTATGAAGGGTTGTATGATTTGAGACCATAAGGAGACTTTTCCCAACAAGGACAAAAAGAAAGATGTCAAAATCATGATTCTCTCTTTAAATTTTGCTAGTCATTAGTCATATGCTAATAAACAATGTATGAAAGTTACCCAAACAAGAGATTTTGTGAGTGAGAATGTCAATGAGAATGTCCCCTTGTGGACTATTGTGAGGGGCTTGGTTGTTTTTTCCCCATGCAAAGAGTATGCCATCTAGAAGACATAGGGGGAGCAAAGTCAAGAAACACTTAATGGGCACTGACATCTAGGTCTAGGGTTTAACAAAACAATCAAACCATATAAAGTCGGTTGCATGCTTGACATGCATCTCCCATGATGGAAATTTTGGTTTGAGATTTCTATTTTTAATTAGACTAAAAATTAAAAAAAAAACCAAAACGGGTACATTTTTTATGGGTCGCCCCACTAAATTTAATTATCAAAACGGATACTAAACTTTAATTTGTATAAAAAAAGTCACTCAGTTTTAATTTTTTCTTCGGGCAAGTCACTCATACGAATTTCGGCCCCAAATTGAATAATTTTGCTTAGTTGGCTGCCGGAGAAGCTGACTGGGCTTATTATATTCTCCAAAAGCCACGTCAGCATTTTTTTCTCTCTTCCCCCTTTTTTTCTCAATCCCAAGTGATGCCGTAATTTCCTCCGGGGAGTGATCTCTTCAAGCAAAACTCCAAGAGTGATCTCTTCAAAACAAATCAAGCTCATCGACTCATGCATCCATCCTCACTCCGGCGGCCTCCATCACGCCCTCTCCATCTTCGTCCGGAGCCCCTCTCTCTACATTTGGAACTCCATGCTTCGAGTCTTCTCCACCTCCAAACCACCCTCTCTTTCTACAAAAACTTGCAGCACTCCAGCTTCTCACTGGACCCTCCTCGTTGCCTCTCTGGACCAGAACGTGGAATATTAGGGCATCACTAGAGATTAAGAAAAATAAGAAGGAGAAAGAGAGAAAGAGATACTGATGTGGCTTTTGGAGAATATAATAAGCCCATCAGCTTCTCCGGCGGCCAACTAAGCAAAATTATTCAATTGGGGGCCGAAATTCGTATGGGTGACCTGCCGGGAAAAACAAATTAAAGCTGAGTGACCTTTTTGATACAAATTAAAGTTTGGTGACCATTTTGATAATTAAACTTAGTTGGGTGACCTACCAAAAAATTTACCCACAAAACAACTCTAAAAATAATATTTTTTTATTTACATATTTTTATTCTAATTTGTTTTTTTTGAATAAAATGATAAACACCCCCAACAAGGACTTCAAAGGATGTATACAGTTGGCCACTCAACTCAAGTAGGATTGTCCCAGTAGAATAGAATAGTGCCACACCCAACCTTGAACTTGCAAAAATGGGGATTCGATCCCAGGCTCATTCATAGGAGAATAGTGCCACACCCGATTCTCGGTTTATAAGAGTGGAGATTTGATCTCAAGCTCACCCACAGAAAAATTTTATCTTTTAAGAAGTGACCCAGATATCAATAGACCCTTAAGTCGTTGGTTATTTTTAAAATAAGGGTTTGCTTCAACCACTGGTGTTATAAATTTGATTTTGTGTAGTTTGATTTGGAAAGGTGAAATTTGATTCAAAAACTATTGAAACTTGAGTCATTATTAAACCCCTGGTTTGACTCTCATGCCATTGAATGGAATTTTCTAGGGTTTTGGAGGTGAAAGACATTTCAAAGTGGGCCATTTACTTATCTATCTTGACTTGATAAAATACATAAATAATCACTTTTTGGTGATTGAATTCTTAGGCCATGAAGTGGAGCCTTGTCCTTGTTTTCAATTCAACCGTACAATCTAGTGCTTCAATTGGAGACAGAGAAAATCAAAGCTCTTGATCTTAGATTAAAAGTCAATCATTCTAAGATAATTTTAATCTGGATTAAAAATATTATTTTGATTAAGAGATTTTAATCTAAATTAAGTTAATCTCATCTTTCTTTTTTGACAAAGGTGATAAGCGCCCCCATGTGGGAAGTCAAGGATGTGTATATGCAGAACAACTCAATCCTATGTTAGTTCATAGAAGGACATCATCTGCGTGATAGTTCGATCGTGTGTTGATCCACAGAAAAATATCACCAATTTGACTCTCATCTTATAAAAGTGGAGATTCAATCCTGAGTTCTTCCACAGAAGAACCTCCACTTTCACAAGGACCCAAATACTAATAAGCTTATGTTGTTTAAATGGATTATCTAATTTATAGCCAAAGAGTTTTATCCTTAATCATGTTTGGTTGACAATAATTTGGAATGAGATATCCAACCATAGGAAATAACTCTTTTTATTAAAATTAATTAATTAATTAAAGCATTAAACAAAATTAAAAATATTAATTAATAATTAATCCTAGTCATAAATTTGCTGAATTTAAAATATTTATTTGAATTAATGATAAACACATTCAAATTCAACTAAACACCCTCTAAGATTCCGACCAATATATATATATATATAATTATATGTTATACATGTTATTATGACCATTAGTAAGGGCATAATGTGAAAACATTATTTTTATTTTTTAAAGGATTTTTATTTAGGGTTGAAAGGGACATGAAGAAATTGAGTGGAGAGTTTTCAATTGTTCAAAATTTTCTTGTCAGCATGACATCTTCTCTTCGTCACAATTTGGCCAGAATTTTTCATTTGTTCAAAATGTTCATCTTCAAACATCTTAGTGGTAATGAACAAAATATACCTTAAAGTTCCACAAATCCACAAAAAATCCTCTCAAATTTGTACTATCTCAAAACATCCCTCCTTTTTAAAATTTCACTGATAGAGCTACTTTGCCCATGTATGTATGAATTTAAAACGCCTTCAAAAGCATTAATCAAAATGTGTCGCCGAAATTTCAAATTTCCTGCTGCATGGATTTAAATATTACGAAAATGCCCTCAAACACATTAATTGAAAAAAAGAGGTCAGAGTTGGCCCCCAAGACAAGGATTAAAAATATTATGGGAAAATAGCATCTAATATTACTTAAAATGCCTCAAAAGCATGAATTTAAAAGTTTAAAACAGCGTGGTGTTTGGGCCTCCCAAAGGCATGTATTTAGAATTATGTGGATAAATAATATTCAATATTATGAAAATACTCTCCAAGGCGCATCCTACCGTGGTCAAGTGCTGATTGAAATCTGGCGGTGCCGTTAATGCCAAAAAATTTGAAAGATGTTGGCGGCGACGACGTAGTCACGGCAGCGGCAGAATCAATCACCGTGACAAAAATTGAAGCATGGAAAGCCTACACGGAAGGATGGCACATGGGTTATTGAGCAAATAACCATGGACAATGACGCTTTTGACCACGTCCTCAACCGAACCACCGACCGCAAATTCCTCTACCCACCTCCGCCTCTAAACAACCAAATTGATAAACCAACGAATCTGACAATAAACCACCACCATACATACCTCAAGATTTATCGAACTCTAAACCTACGTGAGGCTTGCAAGACGAAACGACCTTGACCGGCCAACGCCGAGAGCCATCGGTTGCCTATAAAGAACCAATGGTTTCCTCAATTGAACAAACACTTTCCCTTGCCCTTCCATCGACCACCTCCATTGAAATGCCTACAAATAATTAATCGATCCGGAGGCGGACGATGAAGTGATCCATACAGAGGATCGCATGGCCAACGCATAATGGTAATCCAATGAAGACAGATTTTTTACCGAAGAAGAAACGTCTTGCTGGTTTCATGCAGCTGGACAAACTGGAATAAACAACAATTGGGATGTTTCTCAACTTCAAAATTTACAAGTAAGTTTTCCGCTTATAATAATTACTTTCCATTTATAATGTCGCGTTTCCGCTTTTATCTTCTGATTTACTCGCTTATGTTGCTTAGTTTCCGCTAAAACACTTCAGCTTGTTTCGTTTAACATTCAGACTTTTCGCTTAATATATTCCAATATGACTGGTTGGGGAATGAGGTGGCCAGGGGTATTCTTCATGGGAGTGAGGTGGCAAGCTATGACTTGTTAGTGGTGAAACCCGCCGATTTAGTCCACCATGCACTTCTCACCCAAGCAGTTTTGTAGCTATATAATTCTCCTGAAGCCCTTTTTCCATTTACGAGGTTTTGGTCCGCTCCGTGTCATGGCTATTTGATTCTCTTGAATCCCTTTTCCATTTATAAGGTTTTGGCCCGCTCCGTGTTGCTTCATGTTATCCGGAACACACTTCCTTTCGTTGCATGTAGGTGAGCAAAGTTATAATGACACTTCCCAAAACCCGAAACGTCGTGCGAATCCTTTGTACGCCTTCCCGCATCTCCCTTCACTCTTTAAATAGCCCTCGATGGGGGCACACCCTCCTCACTCTTTCCTCTGCTGAGCTCTATCCCCCTCGAATGGATCCTCACCGGCTGCGCAGATCGCTAAGGGAACTCGCCGAAGGACCTCCACCCGTCCCAAGCCCCAAACTCCGAGAGAGTGCAGAGGCCTCTGAGAAGAAGAAGGAGGAGGAGTCACCTACCGCACGACCAATCTCACTTAAAAGGATCCGGGAGAACGCCGTGGTGGCGTATAAACACGGGGTACTCTTCTACATGGATATTCATCGCGCTGTCGAGCTCTACCAGATATCGAATGAGAACACGCACGAGCGCCTTGAGATGCGCCTCTTGTGCTATCTCCGACTTCAAGGAATCCGACAAATTCCAGGGCCTGGTCAGTGAGGAATGGAGAAAAGGTGTCGATGAAGATTTCAAAATCTTTTAAGATATCTCTCGACGTCATCTCGAGCTTGACTTGACAGCAATGGAGTTCAAGGACGCCTTTCAGTATCTTCCTCATAGTACCCTTAGTACCCCTGGTGAAGATATTGATTGAATTGATGTTGCTGCTGGTGGTCCTGGACCCCTTCATCTTTTTTTCTTGCTTTGTTTGCATCATCCTTTTTTTTCTTATTTAATGTGTTCAAGGATGCCTTCAGTATCTTCCTTGCTTTGTTTCCATCATCATTTCTAATATAATGTGTTTTCATGTAATATAAAAACTTCTCGATTAAGTTAAGGTATTTTCGCTTAATATTTGGAGTTTATGTTTAACATAGTGTGTTCCCGTTTAATCTATTAACTTCCCGTTTAATATAAGGTGTTTCAACTTAATTTTGGGATTTCGCATTTAATATTATCATATTGTGTTTAATATCTAGAGTTCTCGTTTAACATATGATATTATTTGATTCTTCACAGTTTTCCGAGTTTGTCCCTGTCACATGGGTGGAAGAAGTCAATGTACAAGCCGTGAGGAAGGACGATCAACGGCCCCGACTGGAAAGAAATGAAAAAGTTGTTACGCGCCCCCATTCCGTGGCAAGGGTGGCAAGGGGAACACAGACATTACATGAAAAGGGTCCGGGAACGCTCCCAAACCAGCAGCCCCCCGCGTACTACCTAACGTCGTTCTTCCACGGCCACTCCGACAAGAAGGCCTATGGACGAGGACACTGCAACACGCCTTGAGAAAGCATATGATATTATTTCAAGAGACTTTGCCTGCATCATGTCCCGACATGACAAAATGTAGGGACAGAGACAGGGCGTTGAACCACTAGCTCCGTCGTTTGAGAAAAAGGAGCTTGTGGCGTCGCCAGTATCATCCTCACCCATTATATAGAAGCGGGTGAAGAAAGTCATCCATAAGGCCACTCGGTCGTAGAAGTGGGTGACTTAGTCTTAGTCTGTGCAGTCCTCTCTCCTCGAAGAGAGGTCGGTGAAGAGGAATTCCCGCAAGGGCAAAACAACTACAAATGTTACCGAAGTCCATCTGTGTCATCCCATGTTGGGGACGACGACGACAACGACTTGGTCATACTTGGCAGTTTAATTAAATTACTGACACAATTTCAACTTTCTCTGGTAGAGTACAAATGGCTAAGGCCCCCGCAGATCTTTTTTAGGATGGAATTGTTCCTCGGTTGAACGATATGCTCTTTGAGAATGAATGCCTCCTGTTGGTGAATATATCACCAATGAGATTGGGATATCTTAAGGGGAAAGTCAGAATGTTAAACGAAAATAGCTGAAAGTAAGCGAAAACCCATATATTTAAGCGGAAAGTCAAAATGTTAAACGGAAAAAGCAGACACTAAATAGAAACCCATATATTTAAGCGGAAACACGAAATGCATGAAATATTAAATGGACATACTAACGAGTTGGTTGGGTCAGCCAAAAAGAAGACATGATATTTTTCACATCGCTTACATATCTCGATTAGTATTGACGCGCATGAA
Source organism: Dioscorea zingiberensis (assembly GCA_026586065.1). Lineage (NCBI taxonomy): Eukaryota > Viridiplantae > Streptophyta > Magnoliopsida > Dioscoreales > Dioscoreaceae > Dioscorea > Dioscorea zingiberensis. The sequence goes on along the minus strand of JAGGNH010000067.1, from coordinate 55,011 downwards.
GTCAACACAGTAAACTGCAACACTCGTCCCTCCCCCTCATATCTGGCGACTGCACAAAAGGTCTCCATTGCCAACTTGCAACAAGAGTGCCTTACATTGGCATGGTTTTAAACTACGCGAGATATTCAAAAAATTTCTCAAAAAAATGAGAAAAAGAACCCACGGCGAAGGTGGATGTTTCTTCGACTAGACTTGGGCAGTGACTTGTCGAGATAGAGATGGTCATAGAGCCTGGCCACACTGTGAGAAGAGGAAGAGGAGCAGAAAGTGAACAAAATGGTTTAAAGAAGAAGAAGAGTATAAAAAGCTGGGAAAAGTACAAAAGTCAGTGAAAAGATGGCAAAGGTGAGGAAGTGATGGGTGGAGTGTAATATTTAAAAAATCTGACATGATTTGATGGGAAAGCTCTCCACCAAAAACAAGGGTAAAGTTGGTATTATAGGAAAAACTAACTAATGGAGTTAGCTGGAAGGGCTGAAAAATAACTTTGGCATAAAGGAGGGATTGTCTGGAAAAATTAAATATCAGAGGGACTGTTTGGGAAGTTTTGAAACTTCCAAGGACCTAAAAATAATTTTCCCAACATTTTATGGTATTTGTTTTTAAGTGTTACATCACAAAATCTCTCCATCTCTCTCTCTTGAGTTATAATTTATTCATGTTTTTTTTCAATAAAATGGATAAACAATATTTCTTTATTTAATTTTTATAGAAAAATATAAGATAGTAGATCCTCATTGGATCTAATATAGTGATATATTGTGCCCTTTAGTATAGATATTTTATTAGTCATGGTTGTCTTCAAAGTTTGCCCCTAAGGATGTTGAGATGTCTCCTCACATATGAATTCCAGGCTTCTTTTGATAATAGATTCCATCGCCAACAGCTTTCAAATTTCTTGGGAATGCTTGTCTTTAGCACCAAATCATAAAAGGGTTAGAAAGTCATTTTCATCTTCCATTTCGCTTTAATTTTCATAGAAAGATACAAGATAGTGGATCCACATTGGATCTAATACAGTGATATATTGTGTCTTTTATTTATGTTTTTCATGACTTTAATTTTAGCCTATTAGGTTGGACTCTAACTGTTATTATTATTATTATTATTATTATTATTATTTATCGGTGGAGGACTAAATTATTAGGTCTAACATAAATAAAAAATAAAAAATAAAAAAATAAAAGACAATTTGTATCAAAATGTGGCCCTTGGTACAAGCATAGAATTTCCAAACATATGAAATACATCGAACTATATTTGTTCTGCTAAACATATGTTTGTGAATTTACATGAAGAAGAAGAAAAAGATATATTTTATAATTCTTAGTTTATAATATATTTATTTTAATATTGAGATTATGGAAATCATCCTTCGAGAATGTTAAATAATGAGCGGCCTAGAGATTGAAGTATGTCTGAGGCATACTTCTATTAAAATAAAAAGTGACTTATCAACATTTATTAAAAACAAAACAAAAAAAAAACAAACAAACAAAAACAAAAAATTTGGAAAAAATTGAAGAACCGGAATAGACTTGAATTGAAAATAGATACATCTACCCATTACTGATTAATGAGCGGCCTAGAGATTGAAGTATGTCTGAGCCTGAGGCATACTTCTATTAAAATAAAAAAGTGACTTATCAACATTTATTAAAAACAAAAAAAAAATAAATTGAAGAACCGGATTAGACTTGAATTGAAAAGAGATACATCTACCCATTACTGATTAATGACTATTATTCATCACATTAATTTTTTTTTTTATACTTGAGATATGATCCATAAAACGCAACTTTGATATTTGTGTTGATGGTGTTTCTCAACATCATGTATTTCCTTGCATTCCCTCTCCATTTTGCATACATTGAGTAGGCATTGGTTGTAGGAGTGAAAAGGTGTGGTCTCATTTACGGATGGCAATGGGCAGTGGGAGTGGGCAGGCCTTTACCACAACCAGCCCACTTTGAACCCTCGCCTTATGTAAAATACTCACATGTATGAATACCACAACCGTCCTCACGGTTTTCCTCATACCGCCCGTACCACATGTATGTAATATAATATAATATAATATAATATAATATATATATATATATATATATATATATATATATATATATATATAGGGTATGTTTGTAAACCCTAGGTTATGTAATATATATATATATATATATATATATATATATATATAGGGTATGTTTGTAATTTTTTTAGCAGGGCCGGGCGGGGCGGATTTAAAATGGGTGTTTACCAAACCCGCCCCGCCCCGCCCCGTGCCCCGCTCTCCAACAAAAAAAACCGCCCCATTCGGGGCGGATCGGGTTGGAAACCGTGGATCGGGTCGGGGGTTGCCATCCCTAGTCTCATTAAACAAAAATTGGATTAACTTATTTGTTTGAGTTTTTCTTCATATTAATTTAAACTTTTTCATTGAATCAAACCCGAGTTTGAACCCCGCTGGCATAGGATGTTGTTTCTCTCAGAACAAATCCGAGATCGAGCCCCTATTCTCGCAAGGTGAGGGCACACGTGCATTGAGGTCTTGGCTCCACACCTGTACTGCGCCAATCGACGCATCCCTCGCGGGGCGCATACTGCCCATGCCAAAAAAAAGTGTAAACAAATTAACAAGATTGAATTTTCTTTCATAAAATTTTATAATCTCTCTTTATATATATATATATATGGGGGTTCTAACATCAGGCCGATCGGATTACTATGCTGATCCGGCCACCTCCCATTTTGACCTCTGGAGCATGTTTGAAGGATTTCCAACTGTACAGATGCAAAGATCATCGAAAAATAAGCTAGCCTGTCAATTTTCATACAATTTGGTGACCATTTGGTCCTCCCACTTAACGGTTCTTATTTTAGAAAAATTTTAACGGTTCATAATTTTAACCATTAAGTGGGAGGACCAACCGATCACCAAATTGTATGAAAATTGACAAACTAGCTTATTTTTTTTATGATCTTCCCATCCGTATGGTTGGAAATCCTTCAACACGCTTCTAGGGCAAAATGGGTCTGCGGACCGACAAGATGTTGATCCTGGCCGACCAAGATCAGAGAAGGCCCATATATATATATATATATATATATATATATAATCATGATAAGGTAAACTCGGCCAAAGACAGTTCATTTGAATTAACCTCTCATTTGGCCACCTGGAACATGTTTGAAGGATTTACAACCGTATGGATGGAAAGAACATCGAAAAATAAGCTAGTATGTCAATTTTTATACAATTTGGAAACTTGTAGGGACTTCATCTTAAGTGGTGAAAATTTATAGAAATCTTACCGGTTCAAAATTTCACCCGTTAAGATGAAGACCCTACAAGTTCCCAAATTGTATGAAAATTGACATGCTAGCTTATTTTTCGATGTTCTTTTCATCCATACGGTTGGATTTCCTCAAAACACTGTTCAAGTAGGCCATAAAGTAATGACCACAGACTGGCATACAATGCTAAGCGGAGTCTTTCATCGCACCATATCATGACCATATATATATATATATATATATATATATATATATATATATATACATATATATATATATATATATATATATATATAGGATGGTGATAAGGTGAGGCCCATTTGCGTATGCGGCCTACCACCTTATCACGCTCACTATATGATATTTGATGGTATGGGCCGTACCATCATATATATATATATATATATATATATATATATATATAAATATAAGTATAGGGTCTTGATGGGTGGGCCTGCTGCATATATATATATATATATATATATATATATATAGAGAGAGAGAGAGAGAGAGAGAGAGAGAGTAATGATACATGCTTCGACTGAGTTTCCCGACTCAGTTTCCTGACTGACGTGGATGTCCACGTGGCATCGCGTCGGCACACACTTTCTCTCTCCTTCTCACCATTGAACATAAAAAATTCAAAATCCCTAATTTCTTCTCATCCCGCCTCCCCCTTCGCTCGTCCTCCTCGCCAGCCGCCTCCCCCTTCGCTCGTCCTCCTCGGCCGGCCGCTTCTCTCGTCCTCCTCGCCCGCCACCACCATCCCCAAGCCCATCTCCTACTCATCGACCGATTCTCTGAATTAAATTCCTTTCTTTCAGAGCTTTCAGAGCTTTCTTTTCGTCTGGAGCTCGCCAATGGAGTTGCTTCTCTTTGGAAAACCAAAGAAGGCGAAGCTAAAGGCGAGGTGGGAGGAGTTAAATACTCCAAAAATTTCATCTTTTTTTATGGTTTTTTTTGGGTTTGGTGTTTGTTGGTGGTCATTAATGGTGGTTGTGATAGGTTGGTGAGGTTTGCGATCGGGAAAGTTCGCTCAACTGTGTGAGAAGTGCGGGTATGTTCTCCCTTTGGTTTTCTTGTTTGTGATTTGTTTGTAAAGTTTGTAGCTTGATTGATGATCTTGTGATGATTAGATTGTTTCAAGATTGTATTTCGGGATCGTTTTATCTTGCTCTGGTTCTCTGTGCTTTTGATTGTTCTGTTAGATCTTGTGGGTTGAACATGTGAAGATGCTCATTGTTTGCATGCTTTGGTTCAATGTGATGTTATGATCAGTGTTTCAATATGTTTCACAGTGATCGGTAGTTTTTTCTTCAGTGGAGGACTTTCCCCCTTTGGTTGCTCTTAATGCTTTTAGTGTATAGCTTGCCTTTTAGTCTGATATATGAATCTGTTTACACTAATTGCATCCCAGTATTTGCGTTGTTTTCTTGGTACTGTTCCATCTGTCTTCTTCAGATTTTAACTACCTCACATATCATGTTTCTCAATGGAACTATCCAGTGTCTGCAAGGCATGTATGAAAATTATAAATATTGTTGTTGTCATTTTATATGCTTCCTTTTGTTGTTGTCACAATGGTTTCTTCTTGCATACAGAACCCAAAGTTGTGTTTGATTAAATATGGCAGAATTGGATCTTGGGTCTTCTAAACAGAGCAAAAATAGGACAGAAGCAGAAGAGTCTTCTAGCTTAGAAATATTGATTAAAGAGAAGGACAATTTAGTACACTTGGAAGATTCAACATGTGAAACAGTTATTCCAAAGGCAGGAATGATTCTTAATACAGAAGAAGAAGTTTACAATCTTTATGTTGAGTATGCTCGGCAAAAAGGTTTTGGCATTACGAGAAAAACTACAAAATCAGGAGATGATGGAAAAGTAAAATATTATACACTTGCATGTGTAAGAGGAGGCAAAAGGATATCTACATCAAAAAATTCTTTCAACCCAAGGCCTTCCACCAAAACAAATTGTCAAGCAAAAATTAATTTTGTCGTTGGTAGTAATGGGAAGTTTACTATATCTCGTGTCAATTTGGAGCACAATCATGTACTAAGCCCACAAAAATCTCGTTTTCAAAAGTGCAATAAAAGAATGGATGCACATGTGAAGAGAAGGCTTGAACTAAATGATCAAGCATGTATAAGTTTAAGTAAGAATTTTCACTCTTTGGCTGTGGAAAGTGGTGGATATGAAAATTTAACATATACTGAAAGAGATTGAAGGAACTATATTGCCCAAGCAAGGCAGATCAGGCTTAGAGTTGGAGATGCTGAAGCACTTGGGAATTATTTCTCTCGCATGCAACGGAGAAATTCACAATTTTTTCATTTGATTGATATGGATGAGGAAGGCAGTTTAAGAAATATTTTTTGGGCAGATGCAAGGTGTATAACAGCTTATGAAGCTTTTGGTGATGTTATATCCTTTGATACAACATATTTAACGAATAAGTATGATATGCCCTTTGCTCCCTTTATTGGTGTAAATCATCATGGGCAATCTATATTATTTGGATGTGGTTTATTGTCAAAGGAAGACACCAAAACCTATATTTGGTTGTTTAAAACTTGGTTGGAGTGCATGTCGGGTAAGGCTCCAAAGGCTTATAATTACGCACCAATGTATGGCTATTCAAGGTGCAATTAAGACAGCTTTTTCCAAATTCCCATCATTGCCTTTGTCTTTGGCATATTATGAAGAAGGTTCACGAGAAGCTTGGAGGATTCACTCAAAGATAAAGCAATAAAGAAGATTTTGAAGAGTATTGTTTATGAGGCAATGGATATACAAGAATTTGAAGACTTTTGGTTGAAGATGATAAATGAGTATAACATTGAAAAAAATGAATGGCTTAATTTTTTGTATACACATCGTCAACGTTGGGTACCTATATATGTTAAAGGCGTTTTTTGGGTTGGAATGTCTACCACTCAAAGAAGTGAAAGTATGAATGTTTTTTTTTTTATGGTTATGTTGGCCCAACAACATCCCTAAAACAATTTGTGGAGCAGTATGATAATGCATTGAAAAGCAAAATTGAAAAGGAGAACAAAGCTGATTTTGCATCTTTTAACTCAAACTTTCCATTGCTAACTGATTGTTATTTTGAGAAGCAACTACAAGAAGCCTTCACGAATGAAATTTTTAAGTTGTTTCAAGATGAGTTGAGGGGAATGTTATATTGCAATCTTGTACTTATCAAGTCAGATGGGCCAATATATACATTTGAGGTGTCAGACATTTTCAGAGGAAAAGAAGGCAAATTCAGAAGGCAAGTGGTGTTTAATGTTTGTTATAATGAAGCTGAATTTGATATCAAATGCTCTTGCTGTTTGTTTGAGTTCAGAGGAATTATTTGTAGACACATATGCAAAGTTCTCATTGAGAGAAATGTGAAAGAGATTCCATCTCAATATATTTTACCTCGATGGAGAAAGGATGTTAAGCGCAGACATACTTACATGACGAATTATTATGAAGACACACAAACTAGTGAGCAAAAAGTGCAATACAACAAATTATGTTCTCATTTTTCTGAAGTTGTTGAACTTGGAGTAGAATCTATCGAAAAATATAATTTTGTGATGAAATGTGTGGATGGGATAAAAGAGAAGCTCATGGATAATTCAAATTTTTGGGAGAGTCATTCTAGTCAAGCTATATCACCAATGGTGTTATTGGAAGAAGATCACGAGCAACACCAAACAACTTCTCTAACCACGAAGTTCCTAACCCCTTTAAAGGTCGGAGTAAGGGCCGGCCACCATCCAAAAGAAAGAAGTCAACAGTTGAACAAATAATAATTAGAAGTAAAAAAAAGGTATTTGTATTTTATAGTAATCCTTTTCAATTGTAAAATTATTTTTTATTGGTCTAAAACTAATGTGATTTATTTCAGAAAACTCAAGCAAAGGGGAATGTGCAAACTCAAAATGAATCTCATGTAGAATTTTGTACTCAAGACAGTGTGGTAACGTTGCATTATAAGTATTTATATTTTTTACGGTATTACATAACATATTTTTATAAGATTATAATATAGTTTTTTCCTTTTAGGTGAATTCGAATTCGCTTCCACATGTGCAATATATGCATGTTGATAGCTCCACTTTACAAAATATTGTTACTGATACTTCATAGGTAACTGATACTTCTTCATAGTTTTCTTATTCAATAATTTTTGCTTGTGTATGGAATTGATTGCTTGCCTTATTTTTCACCGCAGATTTAGGGGTTTTATGCGCAAATGATTGAAGTAGTGTGTATTTAAGTGTCACTTGTTGTGTTCGAGTTGGCGTAACTCGCTTTTTATTTTGAAGTTGTAGCTTGATTGGAAAATTTCAATCCTTGTTAAAAAATTGTCAATGCTTCAAGTTCTTGAGTAAACTCTAATCTTGTGAGAAATTTGATTTCTTGTGATTTTGGATCTTGTGAGCAATTTGAATTCTTGTGATTTTGGATCTTGTGAGAAATTTGAATTCTTGTGATTTTGGATCTGCATTTTGAATGCTCAACAGCAAATCTTAATGTTTTATATGCAGATTTTATATGCAGATTTTTTTCACTGCAGAAGTGCAGATTTTGATTCTAGTAATCATTTTTACTGCAGAATTGCAGATTTTTTTTTTATAGAGTGCAGATTTTATATGCAGATTTTATATGCAGCAGATTTTATATTATCTGTGTTAGAAGTTGCAAATTTTAGTTTTGTTTTTCACTGTAGATTTTATATGCAGCAGCAGATTGAAGCAGTTGAGTCTTCAGACATTGTGATTGTTGGACGTTGAATGCCTGAAATATCATATGTTGAGTCTGCAGATTTTTTTTTTTTTCTGATAAAGAGTCTGCAGATTTTATATGCAACAGCATATTTATTATTGAATCTGAGTTTGTATTCTTTGTTTGTTTGGATGTTGAATGCCTGAAATGTCCTCTTGTTCTTTGCTTTTCTTTTTCTTTGTTTTAGGAGAAGGATAAATGCCTGAGTTTGTATTCTCAACTATGTGAATAATCATGTTGCGGGGGTGTATTTCTTTCTTTCTTTCTCAGAGATGCCTGCATGATATGTTGCGCAGAGCGAACTGAATCAAGCTCATGAAATCTAAAATGTTGTTGATTTGCAAATGAGCATTTTACAATGAGAACAGTGAAAAGCATATTGCTACTCCAGGATGTTTTTTATGAGTCTATATAAGGTACAGAAAATTAACATTGCTTGACAGGAAACAATTCAAAAATTAAGTTGTCCTTCCACATATACAGAATAACTGTTATCTCTTTGCATCAAATGTACATTGTATATAGCTTTTGAAACTTTTCAGCCCCTCCTCACAGTGTCACCTTTTTCTTTCTTTGGTTGACTTGCGTGAACATGTAACCTCTTATAGAGAAGTTACGCTCTTCTTGTTTCTCCTCACAAATCCTCACGATGCATACCGCTCTGCAAATTTCCAAAAGCTTGTTACTAGTATAGTCTTTAGATTAATCTCAACAGGTAAAATTAGAGGGAATGAAACACTGAAATGAAAAATATTGCAGATTTAACAAAGTAGACCATGCTTAATGGGTTTAGTTACAAATTGAAATTGCAAATATGAATAACCCATGTTATCACCATCTCTTAGAGTGATGGCAATATTAACAAATTCGGATGACAACATTAACTGCAGGGACCTTTTCCTTGCCTATAGGAACAAAACAAAAAAAAAAAAAAAAAAAAAAAAGATACACAAAATTGTACAGGAATAACATTACGAGCAAAATCATGAGTCTGTAGAGAGTAATTAAAGATAAATTCATAAGGAAAAAATCCTAATTTGGTTTTTGTTAGCAGGATAACTTGCAAAGCAAACTTCAGCTCTTTACATGCTGATGTTCATGTAAGAAAAGTAGTACAATGTGATTGTGTTTGCAACAAAGGGAAGAACAAACCTGAACTCTACTTTGTTCATTCCAAGAGCTTAGGCCGTGTCTAACCAAAGTCACCCTTTTTGAAGAAGGCATGAGCTCATTAGTAAGAGATGTCGTTGCACCTTCAAATCCATCAAAAGCACAGAGAACCAGAGCAAGATAAAACGATCCTGAAATACAATCTTGAAACAATCTAATCATCACAAGATCATCAATCAAGCTACAAACTTTACAAACAAATCACAAACAAGAAAACCAAAGGGAGAACATACCTGCGACTTTCACAAATTGAGCTTAACTTTCACGATTGCAAAACCTCGCACCAACCTATCACAACCACCATTAATGACTCACCAACAAACACCAAACCCAAAAAACCATCAAAAAGATGAAATTTTTGGAGCATTTAACTCCTCCCCACCTCGCTTAGCTGCGCCTTTCTTTGGTTTTCCAAAGAGAAGCAACTCCATTGGCGAGCTCCAGACGAAAAGAAAGCTCTGAAAGCTCTGAAAGAAAGGAATTTAATTCAGAGAATCGGTCGATGAGTAGGAGATGGGCTTGGGGACTGTGGTGGCGGGCGAGGAGGACGAGAGAAGCGGCCGGCTGAGGAGGACGAGCGAAGGGGGCGGCGGCTGGCGAGGAGGATGAGCAAAGGGGGAGGCGGGATGAGAAGAAATTAGGGATTTTGAATTTTTTTTTTATGTTCAGTTTGGCTGAGAAGGGAGAGAGAAAGTGTGCTGACGTGGATGCCACGTGGACATCCACGTCAGTCAGGAAACTGAGTCGGGAAACTCAGTCGAAGCATGTATCATTACTCTCTCTCTCTCTCTATATCTATATATATATATGCAGCCGGCCCACCCATCAAGACCCTATACTTATATTTATATATCTATATATATATATATATATATATATATACAAATGATGGTATGGCCCATACTATCAAATATCATACAGGGTGAGTGATAAGGTGGGCCCGCTGCATGTGCAGCGGGCCTCACCTTATCACCATCCTATATATATATATATATATATATATATATATATATATATATAGATGCGTGATATGGTGCGTTATGCAAGTGCGATTATACTCTTTTTGGCCCACTTGCACAGTGTTTTGAGGAAATCCAACCATATGGATGGAAAGAACATCGAAAAATAAGCTAGCATGTCAATTTTCATACAATTTGGGAACTTGTTCTTCATCTTAACGGGTGAAATTTTGAACCGATAAGATTTCTATAAATTTTCACCAGTTAAGATGAAGTCCCTACAAGTTTCCAAATTGTATGAACATTGACATGCTAGCTTATTTTTCGATGTTCTTTCAATCCATACGGTTGGAAATCTTTCAAACATGCTCCAGGTGGCCAAATGGGAGGTGACCGCAAATGATCAGTGTTTCCGGCCGACCTTACCTTATCATTATTTTATATATATATATATATATATATATATATATATATATATATGGCCTTCTGGTCGCGGCCAAGCCAGGATCATGCGGTCGACATAGAACCATTTTGTTTCTAGAGCATGTTTGAAAAATTTCCAACTGTATAGATGGGAAGATTATAAAAAAATAAGCTAGTATGTCAATTTTTATATAATTTGGTGACCGTTTGGTCTTCCCACTTAATGGTTGAAATTCTGAACCGTTAAAATTTCTCTGAAATAAGAACTATTAGGTGGGAGGACCAAATGGTCACCAAATTGTATGAAAATTGGCAAGCTAGCTTCTTTTTGATGATCTTCTCATTCGTACGGTTGGAAATCCTTCAAACATGCTCCAGAGGCCAAAATGGGAGGTGGCTTGATGGTGGGCCGGCTGCATATATCTATATATATATATATATATATATATAATTTGGGCCCTACAAACTTTGTTCTACTGCCCATCACATTGCTACAGAATTGGGCCGTGCTAGCACCATTTTGTATATGAAATTCCAAATTTAAAGGGGTGTTTTTTGTAATTTAGCTATTTGCAAGGAGATATATAACAAATGAAGAAAAAATCCTTCTCAAATTCCAAGTGTCAAATATATAAATATGTATTATCAATTACTTTTAAGGGTACTACTAATCAATTCGCTAATTACAAAAATCATGGAGAAGGTAGTCCTGTTTGAACGTTTCAATCTACCTTGTTAAGTAGTCTCATCATTTAGCACATGTAGCAATGTTGTGCTTGTCTTGTTAATAGTGACCTTGATCATTATTAATGATTCATTCATTAGGAAATGACAAGCCTGTTATATTTAGATAAAACATATATCTATTTATATTTGAAAGATTTGAATAAACCATTTTCATTAATAGCACAACACGTAAAGGATTATACAAGCATAATAGTTTCTTCAGTAGTACAATAATACATCAAATATTCGTCATATTTCCAGGACATTCTCTTTGTTGGCATATTCCCTACCTAAGATCCTACTGGGTTGCCTTCGTTAGTCTTCCATTCTTTAATGTTCATGTCACGTCATGCATCTTCATCCTCGAAGTCTGCATCCGGTGAGTGATGTTGCTCCTCTATAGCTTCTTTTAAAATTCCATACTTCACTTTGCAGCTAATTCAACTGGTATTAGTTTTGATCTTTTGGAGTTGTGGATTGCATCTATCCAAGAGAGTATGAGGAAGTCAATAGCTTGAATAAGTTTCTTGAAAACAAGGCTATTAATAACTCATTACCATGTTTTTTTTATCATTAAATGGATGGGTTTATTTTTATTTTAAAAAATGATATTAAATAATTAGGATTTCAAATGTTGGCTTCATAGAAAATCTGTTTAATCATATTCATTAAAAAAATAAAATCTTTACAACTATTTTTATCATTGTTATTTGTATATTAAGTTATATGCTAATTTTAAAAAACTTAACAAATATTTAGCAATCTTATTTTGTTTTGGCCTAAGTAACATGAAATCCACATTTTAACTTTATATAGAAATGAAATTTAGTTATTAGGATAACTTCTTTGATTCATTCTCAAAAAATTTTAAGGTTTTTAAAATAATATATAATATCATATAAAAAAAACAATGATAAACTTAGTTAGCATGAAGTTGATTAACCAGATTTTCTACGAAGCCAACATTTTCGGGGATATAATGTTGGTAGGTCAGGAATAATGGAGAACAAAATAAAATAACTGCTTTTATTATATAATTTATATTTTGATATTTTATTTGTCATTAAAATTTTACTATAGTGAAAACCCTTCCAAGATAAATTTTAATTTTTAATTTAATAAATTTATTTAAATCAAAATTATATAATGTATTGGATAATTCTACATACTGTAACAAATATTTACTATTTAAAGTTGAATAGATTAAATTCATATATTTTTTAATATAACAAATTTTGAGAAATCTATTGTAACATTGGTTGTTTTGTTATATTGTCAAACACTACCTAAATCTATTATATCCAAATTCTCCTGTTTTTTTATTAAGGGTCCTCATTCCTCTTTATGAGGATTAAGCACTGAAATGAATTAACATAAGTGACACCTTTTGCCGTATTTATTCCAATTCATAAAATCCAAATTGTTGATAATATATAATTATACAAACCAATTACTATAAAAAATAATTATAAGATGTCAAAAATGAAACGTAAATTATACCTTTGATTATATATTTATATATCTCTAAACCTTTGAGGGTAATAATCTTTTGTAGGTTACCAAACTTTTCATATTTTTCACTTTGGTTACGAATTTTAATTTGATTCATTTTGGGTACCAAAAATCGGATTTGTTTCACCGGAGGGTACCCATGGGATTGGACTTGAATTTACACGTCGGCAGCTACGTCAGCTTAAAAGACACACACCTTCGTTTCATCTCAAAACCCTTTCCTTCTTTCTTCTTCACCCGAGCATGTCTCCATCTTCTCTATCCTCTCTCTTCTGATTGTTTATCGTAAAATTTAGTTCCTCATCTACAAATTCATTCAATAAACACATAAATTTTTGAAGTTTTCTCTGTTATTACAGATGGGGTTTCTGATTGTTTATAAAAATATGTTTCACATATATTTTTTTATTATTTCAAGATCAAAGATAAAATGGGACTCGATTGTTTAAGAAATTCATGATTCATCCCTTGTTTTTTTCTAATTGAGAGCAACAAAGAGTTCAAATTCCTTGTTCTCAGTCTTCATCCAACTACTTTATCTCTACCATTTGTCAACTTAGAGCTCAAATGAAAAGACTATCCCAACTTAGAACTTCATTCCCGTACCATTTTGGAATACCAAATTAGCCTTAAAAAAGAATATCCCAACCATACTGTTGACCAACACCTCATCAGTTGTGCCACCAGGTCTTCACCTTTCGTTGCCTCTACCGCCAATACAGAGAGAACCCTAATCTTCACCATCCGGTCCTTGATCCTTTCCGGCGTCAGTCCACTGAATGGCAACACGTCTGAGGATGGAGAGGATAGAGAAGATGGAGACACGCTTGGAGTGCTGCAGAGAAAAAGAAGGAAATTAAGGATTTTGAGAAGAGATTGAAGGTGTGTGTTTTTTAAGGTGATATGAGATTAAATTAAGCCGCAATCCCATGGGTACCCTCCAGTGAAGCAAAACTCGATTCACGATACCCAAATTAAATAAAACAAACTAAAATTCGGTTACCAAAGTGAAAAATGGGAAAGGTTCGGTAACCTACCAAGATTATTACCCAAACATTTGAAAATTCTAATAAATATTTTTTATCTTTTATTTTTTAGTATTTGATGATTTAAATTAGCTGAGATAATGTATTAACTTTATAATTCATTGTTTTTATAAATATAAATATAAAAAAAATTAAAATAATAAGGGATTGGAGTTTTTTTTAATATCATGATAAAGATATGAATATTAACCAAATAAGTGATAAAAATGTCCACCTATAAATTAAGGGGTAATTCAATTTTTTCTCTTATTCTTTTTCTGATAAAATGGATAAACCACGCTAATTAATAAAACCTGGAAGAACAGTTACATGGGCATATGTCATTCTGATATTACATGAATCTCACTAGGCTTTTTTAAGAGAGTCTTAATTTTGTGGAGTGGTTTGTTTAGTTAAGCCTTTGTTGGCCAACCGCTCGGATGGATGTTCTTAAATCGAGGAGTCTCGTCATTCTCAAAGTTTGTGTTGGTGGGCATTGTGGATGGACTTCCTCATTTTGAACTCCAAACCCGTTTTGCCAATTGATTCCGCCATCGCTAGCTTTGGTCGTTTAGTGGCGTATGGAGTTGCATCAAACGAGAAAAGTATGAGAAAAATTAATAGCACGGAATAGTTTCTTTAAAATAAGGTGTTTATTATGGAAGTATCTCATGTTTATTTCCATCTATATGTTCCAAGTGACACTATTACCATAAGGTTCCACCTTAACTTGACCTACCATCTCTTTCCACTTGATTAGGAAAGGATGCTTTGCCCCAAATGTTTTCAATTTGTCTAGGTATGCCCATAGGCCAAACATGAGACATAAGTGTTTCCAGCTATTGGCAATGTACAGACATTGTAGTAGTAGATGTGTTGTTGTTTCATCCTTAGCTTTGCATAAATAGCACTTAGTTCTTTTACCCTTCGAATTTTTTTGTCTAGGTTTTGTAGGGTTAGGATTTTGTCATCCAGGGTAGCCAAGCAAAGTATTTAACCTTTGGAGGATATAGTATTTTCCATAACATAGCGCCTAGTGGGCATCTTAGGTCTCCATCTACCTTGAAGGAGTATAGTGATTTGATTGTGAATATTCCATTCACAGTGTATTTTCCATAGGTGGGTGTCACTTTGTTGCTCATCCCTAAGCATGATATGGTATTGGAGGGTGTTTAGTTGTTGTGTTCCTTACGGGGTGAGTAGTCACGCGGTTTGAGGGAGCGTTATTTCTTCTTGTAGCTATCGGTGTGTCTCTGCTATGGTCAGGTATCCATTCTAGATCATATGTTGTAGGTTCGGAAGTGCACTGATTGGTGCTTAGATATCTATCAAGTTCTCCCACTAGCAATTTATGTGCGATCTCTTGCCTATCTTCACCAATATTCTTTTTAGGGTGCTATCTCTTTGCTCTGATATGTCTCGTTACAAGAGTGATCTCTTCCTTGGGAGCTCACAAAAGGGATTTATAGTGTTGTCTCTTAAATATGTCGCTACAAGTACTTTCTTGCATAGAATTTTGAACTTTCCTCTAAGGATTCTCCACCACCATTTTCTTAGGAGGGCTTCATTGAAGGTCTTGATATTTATAATACCCCATCCTCCTTGATATTTGGAGTTGATATATATTATATTCCGACTTACGGACAATAGGCTTTGGGGTTTTGATCCTAGCCTTTCTCTATATAAAATCTCGGTGAATTCCATCAATGCGGCTTTACTACCCATGCACGGAGCTTTTATCTGGACATCCAGTAGTTTGGGGCCGATTGCTAAACCGCGGGAGTTGGCGGGGTTACCTTTCCTCCCATTGATAGGAGTCGTCCCTACCAGCTTGTGATTCTCCCTCGTATCCTATCGATGAGCTTCCTCTAGTCTTCTTTCCTGGGTTTGGCCCCTAATATGGGCATACCAAAATATTCAATGGGCAGGATTCCAATATTACAATTCATTATATTCCCAAGCATTTCTAGTGTATGCCCAATCGTGTGTATGGATGGTAGCCTTACGACCTCCTCTTATGTCTCACTTATCTAGTTGGGGATCAATTTAAGATGTAGTTTTCTTTGGATGATTATAGGATGGTCTTTTCCAGCGGATCCATTTTTCCCAAAGCCCGTGCTTTCATATTATCTAGTAGTTGGAACTCCCGGTCCACACATGGTATTGAGCAGCTTTTTGAAATCCACTTTCATAAGCGCTTCATTCCTTTTGCTACCCCTCATGCAGTAGATGAGTTTATCTGCAACAACTATATTGTCTTGTATGCATCTCCCCTTAATAAACTCTGTTTGACTCTTATCTACAAGTGGAGTGATGATCTCTTATAGTCAGGTTGAAAGAACTTTTGTAATGATCTTCATTGAGCAGTTAAAGAGGCTTATGAGCCTATAGTCTTTGATTTCTTTTAGGGAGTCCATCTTAGGGATGAGTAGGATGTGGGCTCAGTTTAGTCTTTTCAGGTCCGCTCTTCCTTGATGAAGTTCATATAATAGTTGGTTTATGTCTTCCTTGATGAAGTGCTGATAAGTGTTCATTTGAGCATAATTCTATACTATATTTTTGTAGTCTTGGCATGAGATTTTAAGGATTTGTTGTCCACCGGTGCTCAAGATTTGCTTATTTTTATCAACAGGCCAAAATAAGAGGACCCCGGAGGAAAGAAAGCATTTTGGTATAAGCCGGGACCCCGAAGCATGTAGAAGGGCTCATACGGGCTAGTATACGGGCTGACAAACGGCCGTATACTAGACTACTGAAACATATCTGGACGAGAATCACGGCCGTACAACAAGCAACACAGGCATTAGCCATTATCACGAGTATATATATACGGCCCGTATATGGGCCCGTATGGAGGTGGTTGGCCCGTATCTGAAGTGACATGCCCGTATCACGGGCCCGATACATTATTGTTAAAATTAGGCGTCTGCGGGCTGGCGAGGGGTAACTTGGTAAATCGCACCCTCTAAACCCTACGAGTATAAAAGGCGAATGGGAGAGGGGTTTAGGGGGGCTTGGCTGCTAGGGCAAGAGAGACACTTGGAGAGGGCTTGGAGGTTCATCCCCTTCAAGGCATAGGAGCAAGAAGAGGGAAGGTCGAAGAAGGAGAAGCGAGAAGCTACCAACGGTGATTGCGCAAATCTCATTTGCTATGTATTTCTTGCTTTCTTTTATCTTTGTTGTGGATTATGCATTGCTTTCACTTGGAGGCTAATTTTGTAGATGCTTGGGTAGTTGGTGAACCCTTGGACATGTGCTAATTAATGTCTCCTTTTCTACTTTGATTACTTGATTTTATTATTGTTGGAGTCTATTGGATGTTTTAATGTAAGTTGACCCCTCTACGTTGCGAGAGCCGGAGGGATCTTAAGTAGTCCCATCTGGGGAAGAAGCGAACTACTCTCCGTGTGTAGACCATCTCCAATAGAAAAGGATTCACAGTGCAAGGAACGCTTGGGGTACTTAGGAGAGAGACCCCTTTAGGCGTATTATTCCCGTAATCTTTCTAAGACATTAGGTTCGAGAACATCATGGTAAGGGCACTAGGATTAGTAGCTCACCTGGGATTAGAGAGTGAGTGAAAGCCGCGATAAAGGAACCCTTGGTCAGCGGAACCATTGAGTAATTAAATTAGAGAAGGGCATTTATATAATTGAAGTCCAAGGGGATCAACTACGGGCATCCCCTCTTTATGATCATTTAACTCCAAGCGACATTCAATTCCCCAATCTAGGTTTCCATTAATCAATTTAGAGTTAGCTTGACTAATCATGCGTCTCGGATTGACTAGATAGTAGACAATTGGTAAATACTAGTACTTCTTTCTCACTGTGGATGCGACAAACGGACTTCTATGTCCACTCTTTTACTTGACACGACCCGTGCACTTGCCGGTTTCATCACATCAAGTGCCAACCTTGTTGGTAAATAGTCAAAGGGAATCCATATGAACATGGGGCCTTACTTGGGTTGAGTTCTGTATAGCCTTGTGGATTTCACTCTTCAAGAAGGAGTTCTTCTAGGTTTGAGGTTCCTTTGTGCTCTTTGTTCAAATAGTATTTCCAGTTTGATTTATATATGTGCTCTCTTGGGGTTCCAAAGAGATCACCGGAAGTGCCCTCAAGTTTCTCTAGAGATCTCTTCTTAGGTTGTTATTGTACTCCTGAACTTGTATCGATTTACCCGGTTTATGTTTCTTGGTAATTGGCAAGCCTTGTGTGAAAGAATTTCCTATTTAGATCCCCTTCTCTTAACCCGGGTAACCACTGGATCCTTTGTCTCGAGTGATTCCTTACCTTTGATTATGCTTTTCATTATTCCCATGTTTGTACTATTAGAGCTTCCTCCTCTGTTAGGGTCAACTCCCTTGTTTCTGATATGATATTAGCCTCATTGATGAGATTAAGTATTTCCTCCTTTCTCTTTGATTGGTTGGTAGTTTGTTTCCTTGTTCCATTTCTTAAGTCTATCTCGATAGGAGTAAGATTTTTGCCAATTTGTAAGCTCCGGTAGCATTGGATTCCATTATACGTTCTCTACGGTCTCTTATCATTATCGAAACCTTCTTTCTTGGCGAGTCCTTGGCGAATCTGAAGGGGTATTGCTTGGAGTTCTTGAGGTCCACATTTAGGTGTTATTGGGGTGTCGTATGATTTTACTGCAGGGGAGTTCTATTTGTGAACTCTTGGGGAAATCGATTACCCATTCTATTGATAAAAAGAATGCTGTGAGGTCGGTGAAGTTTGGTGTGGACCATCCATTCGATCTAGGTGTATTTTCTTACTATAAGGGATGGGTCGAGATAATTGCAAATCATTGGATGAGGTTATTAAAATGGTCTTGTTCCCCTTGACTAGTTGTGTGATTGTTCCTCTCAATATTTCTTTACGGTGGAATTGAAGTCTCATGCTACCATCTAAGGCCCTTGCTACATGTTCACGATGTTTGTGAGTTCACACTTGAAGTCCCTTTTTAGGGTTATGTCCACGAGAGGTCTTATACTATAGTGTACATTTGACATTTATGCGATAGGTACTCTTCAATGCTTTGTCATTGATGGAGAAGATTCCTATGTAGGTGGTGATAAGTTTAAACCCTAAGCTTTTCCATCTTATGCAACACCCTCCTCTTGCGTTATTTCTTTGGTAGGATCAATCTACCATCATACTTTATGCTTATCTATGGTTCTCAGGATGATTTCATTTTACTAAGGAGATCGAGTTTAATCTCTTGTAGAGAGAAAATTTCAACATTATGGTGTTGAAGGATAATCCCCGACTAGGTACCTTTTCCTCCTTCATTTTTCAAACACTCCAAGCGTTATTCCTTATCAAACACCCCAAATGTTATTTTTCAAACAATAAAATAATTTTAGTAAAATGAAATTTGAGGTATTATGTTTAGCAAGGTATATTTATATTTCCAAATATAGCCAAATTACTTTAAAAGGATTCTTAGAAAGAAGTATTTAATATTTTTATTTTATTAATTTTCTATATCTAACCATTTTCATTGTAAAATTTTATTGTTATTTTTTGGTTTCATGGCCAAAATATTTGTCAAAATGGTGATAGGGGCCGGAGTAACAATTAAATATTTTTAAGGAAACAAAATAGTTTTTACAAGCCGTTTTGCTCTAAAGGTTTGGGTCCTATGGAACAAGGCGGCCTTAGCTAGACTTACCCAACTTCCTATCTAAGTCCAACATCCTCACATCATGGCCCATTTGACAATTATTTTGGCCTTGTGGCTAAAAATACATATATATTTTTTAAATAGAGAAAAATGTTTGCCCATTATCATCTATCTACATTTTATATATCACAAAAATAAGGCCTTATTTGTTTCATGGTTTCCCTATGATTTCACAATATATGGTATGATTAATTTCTTGTTTATTTTTCACTTCCATTCAAAAATATATATAGTTTTTCATGGTTTTATGGTTTAAAAACCATGATTTTTGTGGATTTTTTTTCAAACCATCAATTTGGTGGATTTTCATGGTTCTAAATTTTATTTGAGGAATGATAGTATTTCGAAAAGACTTCACAAATAGGTGTCACAAATAAATCGTGACCGTTCGGCCTTCCTCAGGATAGGTATGTTGATGATCCTGAGGAAGGCTGAACAGTCACGTTTCATTCGTGACATCTGTTCGTGAAGTCTTTTAGGTTTACTAATACCACAGATCTCATTTTATTCTACCTAAAATATCCCAAATAAATTTATAAATAACAAGTTTGCCCTTAATATAATGCACTTGGTCCCTTTTTTCCCCAACAATTAGAGAACGCCAACCCTAATCTCCACCTAACAATTCCACGGCCGCCACTTCTAATGCAGCGTTGCCACATCAGTTCCTTCTTTGGTATCTTCTTGATCGCCATTAGCTCACACTCTCTTCTTACTTTCTTGGTTATTTTGAGGTAAGTTTTTTTATCCTTGCCCAATTTCTTTCTCCTTTTTGTATACTAGGAGAACCTTTTTTCTCTCTCTGAAATTTTTTTTCTTTGATATGTGGTTAATTAATAATTAATATTTAGCAAAACTCCTTAATTATTCCAAAATAATAGAACTTTTGGACTTAAAAAGTTTGAAAGGTTTTTGCGAATGGTGCTTTCTTTTTTCACTTTTGGTTGAAAATATATATGACATAGTTGCAATTTATAATACTATTCTAACAACAATCATATATATATATATATATATTTTTTGGTAATAAGAGCTAATAAGCTAGTTTTAACATGTTCTAAGACTACAGATCATTTTTATCAACCACTCTAGAAGTGGTCCATTAGCCTCATATACAACTTCCTCTTCAGTTCTGCTTGCTTCTTTAGCTAGGCAATCTGTTAACGTATTTTCCTTTCTCCCAATCTTCTTTATATTCCACATTTTGATATCTTCTAACAACCTCTTGCATTCATTTATTAATCTTGCTACCCTTTATAGTTGCTTTTAGCTCTTTCTGCTTGCATAGCTTCGGGAATGGAATGGTTGTCGGTGAGGATTGTAACCCTTGGGCTCTGAATCTGGTTCAGCTTCAATATGCCTAGCTTCAATACCTGCAACTCCCCTTCAAAGGTTGAGTTTGCTTCTCTAATCCCTCCCCCTACAATACAAAAATTCCCATTAGTATTGATCACTTCAAAGCCTATATATACCTGCACTTGTTGCCCCTTCTTTCCATGAGCCATATATATATATATATATATATATATATATATATATATATATATATATATATAACATGTTTATAATTTTTCATCTCCAAATTCCAATCCATGTTGCTCCCTCATCTTCTCTATTATCTCTGTTTGGTTGCAAAATTCCTTTGCTAGTATTAGAGCATTGTTGGCCACCCATCTTAGATCCATGTATCTGTTGGAATTGCACTCTGTATCTAGCTTTCACAGAGAATAAGGCATAAGCTATTGTTACTTTCTCTTCTGCAGTGAGAAAATATGAGCCTATTTGCCATTTTCCAAACATACATACATAGATATGGATTCATATATGCTAGGAATAATCATCCAACACAACAGATATGTATGTATATCCTCGCTTTGAGAAAGAATCAAGAAATCAATGATGTAAAAACATCCAAAAGAATGAAGGATTACTAGGCAAAAGAACATTTCTGTCATGCAAGCATGAAATCAAAAAAAGAATCATCAACTATATAGGATGATAGAAGCCCGAAAAGTACTTATTTTATGCCCAAGATGTCACTACTACGAGTCCGCGATATCTCTTGACCCGCCTTCCCACAGCCCTATAGCCGAGGAGATTTGAGTAAAAGCAATTCCAAGACTTAACTTACATGTTTACCAACCACATGATAACAACGACATGCTCCCTATATATATACTCTAATTGAATTGCATGGCCCTCACGTGAAGACATGTTCAAATGCTTGAGGTTTCTGATTTCGGTGTATGGCTTTGAGACTTCGGGTTTTAATAGATTAACAATCCATTAACCTAAGCCTCGATAAGGATATGCGAGATTCATCCATACCCAACAAGCCCGAGTTCTCATTTTCTTAGAACCCATGCACACTTACTTATGGTCTCATCTCTTGAGACAATTTGGCGTGAAAAACATCCATATCAACACACATCTTCACTTTTGATCACCCCCATTTAACCTTAGCGAATCTCATTCTCATCCTATCAGTAGTATGTTTCTATCTTTCTCTTATTACCTATATTTATTTTGCCAAAGAGACTACATCTAGGTCAAGCGGCGAAAAGGTCCTCACACTTCCAGTGTGGGCACGAGGTTAGAGAATCCTGCGTGGTGGCAGAATGCATCAGCGCTTCGAGGACTTAGTAGTCCGCGTGTGGTCGGGCAGCACTTAGCAGCGAGATGCCGTTGATGGATTCTTACTTGCTTGGGTGTCTCTAAGCGGGTTGGGTGGGGTTTCTCACCTTCTCTCAAAATATATATATATATATATATATATATATATATATATATATATATATATATATATAACATGTTTATAATTTTTCATCTCCAAATTCCAATCCCTGTTGCTCCCTCATCTTCTCTATTATCTCTGTTTGGTTGCAAAATTCCTTTGCTAGTATTAGAGCATTGTTGGCCACCCATCTTGGATCCATTTGTATCTGTTGGAATTGCACTCTGTATCTAGCTTTCCACAACTGCCATAAGGCATAAGCTATTGTTGCTTTCTCTTCTGCATTGAGTTTATATGAGCCTATTTTTCCATTTTCCAACCATCTCCAATCCACCAAATGAGTGCCCCCCACACTTGTCCTAATGTTTGTCCATTTGTCTGAAATTTTTTTTCCATATATGTTCAACCATCTTGCATTCAAAAAACAAGTGAGTTATGGGTTCATTAACTAAGTTGCATAAAGGACAGTTCCTCTGTGGACCAATGTTAATTTTGTGAAATTAATCCATTGTGGGCAGCCCTCCATGGCATAGCTTCCACAAAAATGCTTGACTCTTGGAGCTACTTGGAGCTTCTAAAGTTGCTTCTATCCCTTTCATGGTTCTTTTTCTCTTTTTGTTCTCAAGTCTTCATAGATTGTTGTTAATGATGCATCTCTACTTCCATTCCCCCTCATCAACTTTTGTCTTTTCCTTCTCCTAGTTTAGATTTTTCTTCTTGATTGTTTATGCTATTGGTTGTGGGAACATGTCATGTAGAAGTTCATCATCCCATTCATTTTCCTTTGTTAAGTGGAACACCTCCAATTTAGTTAGATTATAATTTGCATTTATAAATGTTGGCTTTAAACTAATTGGGAATTCAAACAACCAAGGATCTATTAACATTGAATCATTGAAGGCCAGATTCTTATTCTGATTAAGTGTTGTCTAATATGCATTGTGACTCTTATTATTGATTTGTATCCCCAAGATGTTTTTCTATTTGTGGGCAGGTTCCATGGTTCTAGCCTATCATATTTCTCTTCCACCAATTTAATCCAAAGTTTATCCTTTCTATTGAGAACGTCTAAAACATGTTTGACCATCAATGATGTTTTCATTGTCCTTAGATCTCTCATACCCAAGCCACCCTCAGGTTTGGGAGTTGTATTTGATGCCCCAATTAATCATGTGCAATCCATTTGGTATTGTATGTTAGACCCGGGATATTTAGTTAGCAATTTTAGTAATGTTATCCAAGATCTTTGTCATGAACTTCATAAGTACTAAGGGCATATATTGGTATAGCCATAATCACAAAGTTAGCCATAGTCACCCTGCCAACCATTGAGAGGTTTTGATTTTTCCATGATGCAGTTTTGCTTCTATCTTATCTACCAATGGTTTGAAGGTTCACATTGGAATTTTATAAGGAGAAACCCACCTCCCAGGATACTTAAAAGGGAAATGCTCCTGTTTTAATTGTAGAATATTTATTAATGAAATTTCTAACTCTAGAGTTTAACCAAGAGGAAAAATAGGCTTTTGATTTGGCATGCCTTTTGCCTTGTCAAATCCATGTATATTTCCATACACAGGTTCCTTTGTTCTTGCATTTCTCCTTGAAGCTTCACTACATAAGAGCATGTCATCGGCATAAAGGACATGATTCATAGACATAGAGTCATTGATCCTAACACCTTTTAGCATATTCATTGATGCATCCATGTTCAATATATTGGTAACTAGTAAGTATTTGTGAGACCAATATGAATAGGTATGGTGATAAAGGATCTCCTTGTCTTATTCACTCTAGAGGGCTTGAACCATCTACCCACCCTACCATTAATAATCACAAAAGCCAATGTTGGGTTTCAATACATTTCTTCATCCATTCTATCCACTTGCTAGGAATTGCATCCTAGTCATAACAACCACTATGGTTTTCTAATTCATTACAACATAAGCCTTCTCCATATCTATCTTAATCATCATTATTGGGTGGAGGGTATTTTCTTCTAATGAATGTACTAGTTCTTGGGCTAACAGGACATTGTCTAATGTACTTTTGCCCTTTATGAACCATTACATGTTCTTTACCAATAATACTATCTAAAACCCTTCTCAATCTATTGGTCATTATCTTTGTTATGATTTTGTAATTAATATTGCATAGGAAGATGGGCAACCTCGGGGATTCATGATTGGATCAGGCTAACCATTGCCCAAAGTCGTATAGTCTTTAACATGTACTAGTATGTTATTTTTTAGGTATAAGGCATATGTGAGTTTGGTTCCATGAGGCAGGTAGTTTAGCATGCTTAAAGAAATACATAATTGCATTTATCAAAGAGTCCCCTATAGTATTCCAAAAGCTTTAAAAATTCAATATTAAGACCATTTTGGCCGGGAGACTTACCACACAGCATATCTATGAGTGCTTGATATACCTCATATCTAAGTCCTTTGGTGTAATCACCCATCTTACCACAGTCTTGATGTGGTTGGTAAGTCATGCGGAAGGGCTTGTGCTAGCTCTCTTGTCTCTTTACCAATATGTCCTTGCGATAACTTAGAGTAGAAGTTTTTTTTTTTGTTGATGAACACTTCTTCAATGCTCTATGGATCATCTATTATAGTGTTCAATTCTTTTTTAATTTGGTTTATTACATTTATTTGACACTGTGAACCCTAGTGCTTTGATGGAAAAATCTTGTATTATTTGTCTCCATCTTGTAACCACTTCAACCTAGATCTCTATGCCCATTTAGAAATATTTTGCCTAATCAATGCTTGGTGTAAATTGTGCAATGCCCTTAATCTACCTTCTTGTTGATCATATGATCCTTCTTGTTGTTTGTTGTTGTTCATCCCTCTAGTTTCTCTATTTCATCTTCTACCATTTTAATTTTTTATAGTTTCACGCATTTCTCTTGTTAGATCCAGCTATTTTCAAACCTAAAGGGTTTTTCTCATTTCTCTTCTCTAAATAGCATTCTAATAATATGGATGAGTGATCAGTTGGCATCTGGCGGTTGAGTGGAGTTTATATGAATATATCTCCCCTACCATCTATCATTTTGTTGATACCCTATCTAACCTAGCCCATATTCTTGCCCTTCCTTTTTGATTATTACACTATGTATAGGGTGAATCTAAGTGCATTAATTACGACAGACAATTCTCTATTTTGAACACATAATATGTTCTTCAAGATCATTGGAAATGTTGACCAATTTCATAAGTCTTCCACTAGAGCGACACAGATTTTTTACTTCATGTGATGTTTGGTGGTACTTGAGGAACGATGAATGTCCTTGACTATCAACATATTTAAAACAATTTTTAATTATAGGTTGTATGGATTTAATGATAGACTATTTTGAACGACATTATAAATGGTATGAATTTAAATTTATGGCACTATTTTATATTATGGATTATTGTGTTTTGTGATTTTTCACAATATGATTTGTCTTATCTTTTGTTATTTTTTATATTAATTTTATTGTGATTTTAACAATTTTATGTATATTTAGTAAGATTTTAATAAGATTTTTTTTATAAATTTTATTTTTAGATTTTAATCAATTCAATTTAATATGATTTGGTATCGATCATTTTATTATTTCTCAGCCATATCATATCATTCAAAACAAACACAAACAACTTATTAACTATACCATCATTCCAAACGTGGTAGCTTGATATGATAAAAGTATCATACCATATCTCATGATTATTAAATCATGATTGTCGGTCATCTTCCAAATAGGGCCTAAGCAGTTTGATATAAAGTTTTATTTAATTAAATCCATCCCATGTGGTCATTTCTCATAATATAGCAATATTTTTTACAACTAAATACCAATTTACTCACTTCGTATAAATTGCTATAAATAAATTATTTACAGCGTAATATTATGCAAGAAAAAAAAGGAAAGAAAGTTATTCTTTGAATAATAAAACTTGTTTAGCAATAATGAATTTTTGTACCATCTATAAAATGCATACCAAATTGGGTTCTCTGCGAGTTTCCTTTTCACCAGGTTTTGGACACGTTGTTTGTGCTTATTTTTATGGCCTTTGTGCTTTGCACTGTCCTTTTTAAGTTTTAAGGAGATGAAGGAACTCCCATGGAGGATTAGGATTTAGAAAGCCTTTGACTTGAAGTAGTTCTCCTCTTCAATCCAGCGAAAAGGTAAAGTTTTGTTCTTATCAGTTGTTTATGGTAGTTTGGCTAGAGTTAGTTTCTGCAGATTATTCTTTTTTATTTTTTTAAAAAATAGTTTTGAAGTTTGTTGTGATTTTTATTTCGAAGGATGAGGTTTTAAGTTTAAAAATCAGATTTTTTATCTATAAGATGAGAGTTTGAGACTTTAAGAGTTCGTCTTTGTGGAAATGAATGCCTCCCTGTATTCTTCTGCAATGGAAGATGGTTCTTGCAGGAGAAAAAGGTGTGTATTTTTTCTTTTGGAAGGGAAGATGAGAAGTTCTTTTTTGTGTTTGTTATTGTGTTCTCTCTGTTGTATTTTTTTGATTGAGAATGGGTTTAGAAATAGTAGATGTGACTGTTAATTTGTTTTCATTCAACAGGAGAAAATTCCTTATATTTTCATGCATTTGGAGTTATCTAATTTTCATTTTAGTGTACATTCTGCTCTGTTACTGCTTCTGCTTCTGTTCCAGTGTTCTTTACAGTACTAAATGTGTTTCTCACCATTTACTATCTTTGGGTGAAAGGCTAAAGCCCATGAGGATGATACTTGGCAGCATAGAAAGGGCCCTTTAGATCTATTGCTCTTTAATCCACAGTTGAAAAAAAGAATTCATAACCTTTGTTGTTCTTCTGCTACATTTTGTGATTTCTGTGTTCTTTTGTAGCTTGTGGAAATAGTTTTGTACATACATCTGCTTGATCTTCTCTTGTATTCTTTATAATTTCAGACTAGAATGGAAAACACTGATTGTACCATGATTATACTTAGCCGTCTCCAAAAACTTGATCCGGAGAATGCCAATATGATCTTGGGCTACCTTCTTCTGAAAAATTGTCAACAGAAATGATTGATTATTGCCACAGGCCCTGATAGCCTAATATATGCATTGATCAGTGAAGCTAAGGCATGCCTTGCCTGCCTATCAATTCTGTTGCTCAATCTCTATGCAACCTCATTTTGATCCAGTCAATCCCGGCTAGATACATGCCTGCTTCATCTATTGTACCAAGACAATTCTCTTCTTCATCAAGCTTCCGAGTTGCTGTTTCCAGGTCCATTTTATGATTCTTATGATGCTTCTGCACAACAGCAAATTGTGCCCAACTTATTTCTTACACATCCTTTATTTTCCAATTTAAATGGAAAGAACTTGTGTGTTCATAACCAATCTGAGCTCTTTGGTTTGGAGGAGCCATATGCTTCAAACCCCTTGTCTCCTTGGTTTTCGAGCAGTTATCTCTACCCAGAAGCAGCACTAACTGGTAGTTTCGGACTGAGAAATGGCCTAAGATCATCCCCCAAGATGCAGGAGTATCAACTTCAAAGGTTTGCCATTATTACAGCAGGGGATATTGTAGGAATGGGAACAATTGTAGAGTACTTTCATAGTCAAGACATTTCTGATGGCATCTCCCAGTTGCATGGCTCTGACATCAATGAGACAGTCAATGAAGATCATGCTTTTGCTCCTGGGGCCTTTCGAGAAGTTAGAAATGGAGATAAGGGAACTATTGAAAGCGAGGAAGGGGATACCTATCTCTATAGCCTCATTGCCAATGCTGTATCAGGAAAAATACAATAGGCCTCTTCAAGCCAGGCGGCTATCTCACTGAAAGCCAGCGACATGGAAAGACTGGCTGTAGCTTGACAAAGTTGCTTGGCGGTTGAAGAATGGCATTAGATCTCATAGATAGGTACTTGAATTATATTTTTTCTTATTGTGATATTTACTCCCAAGACCAGATAATGGAATTGTATTTCTGCTTACTTGATCTTGGATTTATATGATTGTTGAACTCTTGAGCTTTTATGATTGATGTTTTTTTAGACCCCATGGACAACACTCTTTGGTGCTATCGGAAGATGCTCCGAGGTATATGGATTTGAGGAATGAGAAGATTGATCTTTTGGAAGCAGCTGCATCATCCTGTCAGATTTATCTTACCTTCCCTGCAGACAGTACTTTCAGTGAGGAAGATGTTTTTAAAATATTTCAAGTAATTTTTTATGTTGAAAATTTAAATGATGTATACATCTCAATTTTAGTTTTATATTTAGTGATTTCTTGTTTTTATTGTAATTCTAAGTTCCTCACCCTGCTTTCAGTCAATTTGGACCTGTTCGTGATGTAAGGATTCCCCGTCAGGAGAAGAGAATGTTTGGATTTGTGAGCTTCCTGTACCCTGAGACTGTGAGACTTATATTTTCCAAGGGAATTCCTCATTTTATCTGTGGCTCCCGCATTCTTGTTAAGCCTTACAAGGAAAAACTAAAGCTAACTGACAGGCAGAGTATATGTTCCTCTTTTGAGTTGCTTTTAGTCTTCCTTCTTCCTCCTTTCTTAACTAGAAGTGATTTTTATTCAGCATTGCTTATCTATTTTGAAATCCATGTTTTACGTTGCCAACTACCATGTTTCTGGTTCATATATTGTCTGTATTCTTTTTGAATGCCTGTTTATTTATTGAGAATTTAGGCAAAGTCGTTCTATAGTTTTTTTTTCCCTGTTCCGCATATAGTCCTTATAATCAAGTTGCTTTAATTTTGATAGTTTTTTATTTTAGATCTTTGGATCGGAAGAATTGAAAAACTATGTAAGTTTACTTGTTTCAGTTGTCTGAGCACCAAAAACATTTATTGACAATAAGTCACATCTTGTTTAAGGATGACCGATTAGTAATTCCCTTGTCCAATTATTGGTCATCCGCAATGTTATGTACATGGTTTATACATTAAATAAATTAGATGTTCTCTTGCACAATACTCATATAATACTTGATTCTCATTACTAATACCCATTTCTCATCAAATTTTGAAACATTAGCTCATTGTTTTTTATCCATTTATATGGCACTGAAAACTTCGGGGTTTTTTTCCAATTTCTCTTATGGAGTTTCTCAGTGTTTTTTCTACACTGTAGAAGGTTTTGCAGAGAGTGGAGAATCCAACATACAATCCTTCTCAGTACTTTGAAACTGACCCTCGTCTCCTGAGTCAAATGCTAGTGAGTAGCATTTGCTCGATAACTTTATGTGTCTTTTCTCATGATGTTGGCTTAAAAAGCTCAATGTTTATGTAGCGTTTTGTTCTCCTTTTTGCAGTACCAAGATTATTCAATAAATCAAAATACTCTTCATGGCAGCATGTTGAAGAACCACGAGCAGGCACTTGAACAAGAGAGCAAGCGCCTACTCAAGCTGCAGATAAACCCTGCAATGCAGGCACACTATTCCCTCTTTGGTCATAACCAAGAAAATTTTAAACTTTCTGAAGGTAAAGTATATGTTTAATTGTGTGCAAATAATTTTACAGAGTTTGTTCGATGCTCATTTTCATTGTTGGCAGATAATTTGATCAGTCCGCCCATCAGTCAAAGCCCTGGCACTGCGATCGATTATAGAGCAAGTCCTACCAGCAATAATCACAATGATCATGATTTGTAAGTGAAGGGAAATTATTATCTACAATATTAACCGGGGAACTAAATTATTATGCCAACCTGACATCATGCTACCTAAGATGGTGGCCTTCATTGGAAAGCTTTGATAAAATGCTTTAGAATCCACTAAAACTCAATCATATCTAATTGTTTAGAGTTAATCCATGCCTTTTCATGTTATCAACTTCCACTTTAGATAATGGTGTTGAAGAAACCATTTGTTTTCATTGTCACTGTCTTCACCTATCATATAATTTTAAAAAGTTTGTTGAAACATAGAAGGAATCAACGATAAACCAAACTTGTCGTATTTTCGAAAAGCTAACATCCCGTATATCTTTTTCCTCATTTGCAGTGACCATATTGAACTCCCAGACAGTCCCTTCGGATCTCTTCATCAGGAGATCATGTAGCAGTGGATTATAGAGGCATGATACCAATTTCCAATAATCCAACTATAGACTGATTCGAAAGACACCTTTTTGTTTCTTCATAGTCAAATTGGACAAAAACAGCTCTTTGGCAATGAAATCTTACAAAACTTAGTGAAGGAATCACCAATTATATACAGAAAATACAAGTTAATATAGGTATAGGTGGTTCAGTTTATTCTTACTGCAGTAAGGTAGAATTGATAGCTTTTGAACATTGAATAGAGTTTTATTGAGACTTTTTGTGACAAAATGGACATGGTTTATTATACCAATGCAAAAGAAATACTTGAAGTTTATATCAAATGAATGTATAGAGTTATATGTTCAGAAAGAGCATTGAATGATATTGCAAAGGTGTTTTGATTTGGAATTATTTGTGTGCTCTTTTATTGTTTATAGGCAAGAATTTGGTGGATGAAACCATGTGGGTGGTTCTGAGAATCATATTTTTGTATTACTTTTTTCTTTTTCCCCCCTTTGTTTATTTTCATGGTTTTTAATTCTTCAAGAGGATAACACTTTGGATTCCCCCTTATCCAATTATCCAAGTTCAATGACATAAACTCCCTGGAAAGGGCACTAATCTCTGAAGAGGCTTTTCTTCATGGCGATGTAGAAACAGCCTCTTGCATCAAAAAAAAAATAAAGTAAAGCTGTGTATAACAGATCTAAGTAGTCTGATCTTTTCCCGGATCCCGCACACACAAGGTGTTCTGAAATATGCGTGTGATATAAGTTCTGTTATTTATGTTTAGCAAATTAAAACTTTGGAATATTGGATGGGCCCCACGGGTGGATGATGATGGTGGAAACCGGAAAGACATGGAACAACAATGGATGGATAGCATTGAGTACAATTTAGAATTCGGGACGCCTTGTGTTTTGATTGAGATGTCTGTCCACACATGAGCCTTTGTCAACATGAAGGGTTGCATCTTATCCACTTCGTGGGACCCAACATGACACCATGGACCCACGTTTCTTTTTTTTAAGAGGTGGATAAATTATATTTGTTTATTAATAATAGTAATTGATTTCCAAATATGGACTCCGTCAGAGTACATAAAAAATTATAAAAATTCGATTGAAAGCCCTCCTCTTAGCTAAGTTTGGTAATGCTGCCTCCAGCAGACTTCTTCCTCGTCCATTGGGGTCCTTGTAGTGTTGTCCTTAGCTTGTCGCATGAGTTGCACACCTTGAAATTTAGTATCATTGGTTCCCATAATTATAGTGACCCATATTTCGTATTACCATTATATTTGAGCCATTGTTATAAGGCTGGAACCCAACTATCGATCCTTTCTCTCACAAAAGAGTGGTTGAAGATTCAAACTACATCCATGACGTGTTTACAGTGATTTATACATGTTTATTTAAAAAAAAAACCCTCTAGAACACAATATTTTTGGATAGGTGAGCAACAAATAAAATAAATATTTATTTATTTTTCTAGAACCACACACACACACACACACACACACACACACACACACACACAAATACATGCATTTATGCAGCATTAAAAAATCAAAATCAATAGAAATTTTTTCCCTAAGAACAATAGCAGTACCTTGATTTTAACTCTATGTAAAGACCAGGGATAACTTTATGACTTGTTTATCCTTTTTATTCCCGTTCCATCTAATACAGGAACCAAATCCTAGTTCAGAAATACATCTTCAATTCATAATCATTGCTTCAGAAGTAAACAACTAGAATATAACCTCACTTTATACAAGAATTTCAGAACATTAAAAGGTTTTCCAATAGCAATGATATAAAGAAGTCATACATTATTACAATGCTTCTGTAGCTCAAAGACATGAAAGAATTGAGTGAACTAAGCCTTCTGTTTTCAGTAAAAAGGAAAAACAGAGAGGAGCATGTACACCTATATTGGCAGCCTCAAAATATAGAACTAATTCAACTGCTCAGTAAGATTTTTTAAGCTATACAAAACTCTAATATTTAGTACATGGAAATTTGTGTGCAAAATTTGGCCTACATAACTGTTGAAAAGTTTGGTCTAACAAGTTTAGAAGTATGTGCAAAACCTCCACTACTATCTTTCTGTTTTTGTCATTTTGGGAGTTCAATTTGGCTTCCTGAAAAAATACAAATGAGCTCTGATGAGATTCATAGAGTTAGAATGTAAACGAGGATAAAGCTTCAACTTTTGTTTTTACTCTTTGTTTTACCTTTCCTTCTCATCACTAGTTGAGTCATTGGAAAGCGATATTCCAGATGGAATTTATTGGTACATGAACAACCATTAAGATGAACAAAGATCTAAAAAGTGCAGCAAAAACAAGCAAAAGAGATGAACTAAACCTTCAGTAATTTTTTTACTTTGTCCATTCTACTACTACTCAGGAAGCTTCAGTGTGGCATGTGGGCTTTGCTTGGATTCCACCTTCTTCTCCTGCTCTTGTTCTTTGAGTATTCTGGAAAATTCAGATTCTGTTAGCATTTGGAGTATTCATTAGGTTTTAATAGTAATGAGGATTGGAAAGAAATCTGTACTTTCATTAGCATTGGAGTATATATAGGGAGGCGGAGGTTATGGTGTTTGTATGAGTGTGTGCGTGCATGTATATGTAAAGTCATTCTTGTATTTTAATTCTAGTAAAAAGCTTCATTTAATCATCTTCATATATGGAAATGGAACAAATAGACTAAAGCACATGAACTTTTGTGTTTGCAATTGTTTCTTCTCTATCTCTTTCCCTGTGTTTCCCTATCTTTGTGTAGGAGATCCCCTAGATACATATTTCATTGCTTTAACATTTTCATCAAGAGCATAAGATTATTGTCATTTCATTGTTTCATTTTTTTCATCCAATTACTTGTTGGACATCTAGTAGCCATTCAGAAAGAGTTTCTACTCTAGGAATCATACATAATCAAGTGATCGAGCATTTTTGTCTACATAGTAGTTTATCTTTTTATGTTTTATTATTCCAATGCATAAGGTACAAAGAAGTTTGCTTTATCCTAATTACATTGTCCTAAACTTTGTAAAACTAGCTCTAGACTGGTTTATTTAACATATTGGTCAAAAGTATCTTGTAAGCAGCTTATCCACAATTGGCATGAAGGGATGTGGTGTGCCAACCAGGTAAAAACAGATCTACCTTCTTCTGATATTTTTCAGGATTAGGATATCAAATACATGTTACAAATTCAATCCACAAACCCTCAGAAAATAAATGAATGAATAAATAAATAACAGTGTGTTCTCACAACAAAATCCACCAGGTTTTATTTACTTCTGGAATGCAGGAAGTATTTGCTAATCAAAGGAATCAAAGAAAGAAAATGATAATAAAATTCATAGTAGTGATATCAGAGTATCAGGGATTATGTCAAAGTGCAGTTTTAATATCATTTGTTTCCTCAACAGTAAAAATGCATATGCAAATGTCAAGTAAACAGCAGTTCAATTGTTAAATGCTTTAATTCTTATTAACCTCATAGGATGATAGACAATATTTGTCCATGATTCAGCAATTGACAATCCAAACACAGCAAATGATAATGTTAAGGGAAAAAAAGACAAGATTGCATATAATAAGGGAAACAGAATCATCTTCTTGATGATTCAAAAAAAGGGCAGCCTGGTGCTACAAAGCTCCAGCAATATGCGGGGTTTGGGGAAGAGTCAGACCACTTGGGTCTATTGATGATTCAACAAAGTGGTATTTAGGGCACAAGAATGGAATATAATTGATGCTTCTCACTCTAATGCTTGATAAAATGATGGGTGGATTTGTCATGTACCTTTCAGAAACTTTTGGCTTTCCCTCCACATGAACAAGCATTGCCACAGATAACCTGGAGTTTTCGGCTTGACAAAATGCTGTTTCTGATTTCTGCACTGTCTAAGCTCACACAATTGAACATCCATTTAAGCTGGATGGATCCTCGTATTATGAACAGGTCGTATTTGCTGATGATTCACAATGCAGATAAAGTAAAAAAATCCATGGAAGGATGGACATCAATAAAACCATTAACATGTAATGTTATCAAATCTAATTACCTGCTGAAATGCTTAGGAACATCTTTTTGCAGTGAATAAACTATCTGCTAGGAATGTAGGATGGATCAGATGAGAACTGCCACCAATTGAACCAGAATCAATTATCTCATTTCCATGATCATTTGTATTTTTGGTGCATCCTCTGCAAGTATGACTAAATGTTGTCCATCTGGTCTGTGTTCATATGAAAAGCAGCAAGTATATAATTAGTTTCACTCAAACAATCAACCACTTTCAGGATGAGGAACATACACTGTAATGTTCTAAAGACTGACCATCTTTGGAATATATATTGGAAACTTTAAGAGAAGAATCACATTGGAAAAACATTTAACTACCTCTCGATGAGCAGTATACTATTCCTAAACTGAGAAAGCAATTCTGTCACATTCCCATATGTCTGTCTTCCAGTGAGATCTGGCGTCAGCCAGAATATATCTACCATACCTTTTCATAATAAAGCATAGTTAATGAAATAATGGAAACTGGCTGCCCTCTCATTGCCTTCAAAATGTCAGTTGTTTTCATTTCCACCTTATCAAGTAAACCAGCTGTGAGGGCTGGTGCTCTTTAGCATGGTAATAGCAAGGATATCCCGTTGGTTCTCTTCTCCAGATTATCACTCACAGTTTGGTGAGGATTCAAATATGGAGTAGGTAAACTCTGGGGGTGAATGAATTTGTTTTGAACACCAATTCCTGCCTGAGCTGAAACATTCATCTTTGTTTGGATACCCATGGCCACCTTTATATCACTTATCTTAGAATGCAATATGTTCTCAGGGCCATAGGCATATTGGTACAACTCTTCATCACCAGAAGACTGCAATAATAGCATTCCTGCAATCTGGAATGCATATTCTGGATTCATATTTCATAATTCTGTCAATTATTTTACCAGGAACTCAGAATTATTATCAACTTCAACCACATTTTTTATTAATGGCATCCTGCACAGTACAAGAAATCAGGTTGGCTACTTAAATAACAACTTCTTGTAACGTGAATAAAATTATGAAAAGAAAGGAAAATCTGAGATCGAGCACCATTCTGTAAAAAAAGACCCAATGCACCATTAAGTAATGTGGACAAGTTTAAAGACTGAAACTTTTAAAGCATCATCAAGATCATGTGAATCAGAAAAAAAGAAACCCTAGAGACTGAAACCAATTAATAATCTTTTCTTTTCAAGAAGCCAATGCATCACATTGCAGCAACTAAGACTAATCCATTAAACGAAGAGAATCAAATACCTGATCATCGTTATTGGGTGGAGTTGAAAAATTCATCATATAAAGCAACAGAGACATCTCAACTTTCACCATCTTCTCCCCTGAGATCATGTAAACCAAATAAAACCAGAATTAGAGCTAAATTTAAGGCAACAAGCCAAAGTTGAACTGAAGACTGGATGACAAGTTTAAAGGCGATCACCTTCTCAAAACCGTAGAATGGGAGACAGATTGGTAGGGCAGGACTGGCTTCTTGATTCTTGCTTTGCGTGGGTCTTCAAAGACTCAAGAGGGCGACTCAAGAGACTGGAAGCAAACCAAAATTTCAAAATTTGAGATTTTTAATTATTTAATCTAAATTAAAATTTATTAATTTTTTACCAAACATTTATATGAGATCTTTTTAATTATTTTATATACTAACATGAATAATGGAAAGGAAAAAAAAACTAAACAAACAAACAAAAATTTATACAATAGAAAGATAATAGGTAATTTTATAAAAAAAATTTTTAAAAAAAAATATAGAAAAAACTATCTACTACAAAAAATTATTTAAAATTTATTTTTCTAACTAAGTTATTAATTAAATTTTTATAATCAATTTGTTCTAACATTCATTTTTCAATTGATAATGTGGCTAATCCATTTAACATTGTAGATATTTTATTAATTTTAATTTTGAAAAACTTTTTTCGGCTGAAACAATAGTAATAAGGTAGTTTTTAAATAATTCTTGGGATTATTTTTTTAATAACTAATAAGGTAGTTGGGAGAAGATATATATTTAATTATGTATTAAACTAAAAAAAAGTTAAAACTTTAGTTTATTATCTTTTATTTTAAAAAGTTAGTTGATAAAAAATATATAATTGATTAGATATTAAATTTAAAAAAATTAAATATCCGTATATTATAACAAATTATTATTATTATTAGCATGATAAAGTTAGATATTAAATTAAAAATTTTAAATATTAATTTATTATATAAATAATTATTATAACTACAATGATAAGCTTTTTAAAAAAAAATTAAGATTTGAACTTTGTATGAGGTCTCTAATAGATATTAAAATTAAAATTAAAATTTTTAAATATAAATTTATTATAATAATCTATTATTATAGTTATGATAATAAATTTAAAACTAATAATAATAATTAAATATAGAGGCTTTTTAAATTTGTTGGCTAAAAGTGGTACTTTTGAGTTAAGCCCTGTTTATAGGACTTGCTATGATAGAATCAATTCTGATTACTGATTATGTTTGTCTTTTTATTTTTTATTTTTAACGTAATGGGAACTCGGTTTCTAATATAATAATAAATTACATGGTTGATGTCTACTCATTTAAGAAAACAAAAATGAGAATAGTTTTTTTTATTATTATTATATGAGCAGCAAAGCGATAAAAAACCAAGGCCGTGCGTCGCATAAGCGCAGCCTCATTGGAGCATACATAGTATTTGGGATCGACCAATAGTACTTTCAGCTTTCGAAATGTGCTCATATATGAATCAAATAAAAACATGTTACGTTAATTTTGCAGGGGTGAAATCTGGCAATCACTATTCACATTCCCGGATTGATTTTTGATGAGGAAACAATTGGTTACAGAAATGCATCAAATCAGTAGAGCCATATATGCAGGTCCACTGCAAACTTGGTTAGCTGAAACATAACCTGCAGTTGTTGGGCAATCTTTTCTCTAGAAGCTGTTATAGCTGTTTGTTGTCTGAGCTGTTTGTTTTCTTCTGATCATTCTTCTTTCACTATTCTCACATTTTTCATCTCACCCTCAATATTCATGTCAACTGAGGCTCATGTTGAACTTGTAAATAGTGTCAGCATGTCGGCCTAGAAACAAAGTCGTAAAATTGACTTTTGAAGGAAAATATTTTTTAGTTTTATGTAAACTCTCTTCCCTTGCAAATGTTTTTGTGACTAATTTAACCAAAAGCTAAGCCCTTATGAGAGTATTTATTCAGACATCAAAACAAACATATATTGATCATTTTTGTTTTTGACATAAGCAATGGCGTCACTTTGAAAGGGAAGTCAGATGGGGCGTATCACGGGCACTTCAGCCTATGATTGTCGCATGAAACACCAGAGGAGGGCTCGATCAGGGGCCTTCGTCAGTAGAAAATCAAATTTCTTAGCATGAGGAGCCGATATCGATAGGCCGTGCGTAGGCGTTAGTAACATGCAATATATATATTGCTCATCTTTACGTGTTGATTTTGCAAAAACTTAGGGAAATTCTTCTTTATGTTTTTTTGACAAAAGCGACAAAGCACGCCTATAAAGTCGAGGCGTGCAACCGGCTCCGCCTTCACTATGTGTGTGCTCTCACCTACAATGGTGTGGAGGTTGAGCGCAGGTTTGTATGCACCGACCCGGTAGGCACTTATCTGAGAAACCCGTTACCCGATAGAGTCGAAGGCGTTGGTAATTTACTACTATGTATTGGAGAACAAGATGAAAAAGAAATTTTTGTGGTGTCGGTCAAGTAAGCTTCTTTGGTTCTTCCACTATTATTTTATCGTTATCAAGTTTGGTATCACAAGGAATATATAATTCGAAAAAAATAGCGATGTTTAAAAATAATAAAAACATAGCGTGTTTTCTTACAATTCATTATAAGTAAGCGGAAGCAAAAATCCTAAAGTTGGAAAAGACATCCACATTGGTCAAAAGAAGTCTTTAGTTTACTCAAGAGCCCCCACAGAAGGAGGCGGCATGGGAGGGGTCCCTGGAAGACACATAGACACAATCAACTCAGAATGACACCCAGCTCTCTATTTGCCATGTAACCAAGGACGGAATGTAAATCTTAATTATTATATATAAGTATGATCTATCTATTTTTTTTTTAAAAAAAAAGGATCAAGTTTGGTATGGATTGATTTTGTTGAATTATGAGGAGAATTGGGGGGACCATGCAGATGTCTCTGAAGAATGTGATGGAAACATGGGGCCCAATTCTCATAATGTTATGCAGGAGAAGAGATTGAGCAAGGCCAAATTCATAGATGGAATTGTATAGTTCTGCTCAGAAACCCATCCACAGTCTCTGACTCTCTTCTCAATTGATAGACCAGTGATTAATGAATTAGACTACCATGATTTATCAATGATTTGTGTCATTTTTTATCATTAATTATTATTATTTTATTTTCTAATTAAATTGAAAAGAATCAAATTATATTGGATTATTTTCATAGGATGTCTTTGTCTCCACTTGATCTCTTTTGTTAGATTAAAATGCTTCTTTGTAGCTGTATTTCAAATATATAAATAATATAATTAATTGTTCCATTGATTGGACGGTGATGGCCCCATAAACAAAAGAGTTCATAAGTAGGGATTTTTCAAATATTAAATTACTTATTCAACCACCATATCTCTCATTATCAATGCAAAGGGCAATTGAAGTTAAAAAAAAAACTAATAATAATTAGATATGTAATTTCAACATCTCAGGTCAGTCATGTATTACACTGAAAATTCTATCATTTGAGAAGGTTAGATCTGTAATTTACTTTTAGCATTATATATATTATACACTTTTGACTTTTCTATTAATATTTGTATTATTGGATAATACATTTTTTTTGACAAACACCTTGCACGCAGGGCGTCGAGGATTGGCCAAGCGTCTTGAATCCGAATTTAGCTGTGCTTTCAATGCGCATCTTTACGAGAGAATTTCGATCCAAAGGCACATAAAGTCGTAAAGAAGTAAAGAGACTGCTTAGTAGAAATTATCCCAATACCATTCGTGTATTATTAGATAATACTTATAATTAAATTTTATTTATAAATAGATTTTTTTTATAATAAAGTTTATGAACCACTCTATTGATAATAAGTAGGTTCTTTTTTTTTGTTTTGATAAAAGGTCTTTTTCTTGTTTACCTAAATAAAAAGAATTTAAATAATTTTTTAAAGAAAATTACGAAAAAACCCACAGATCACATGGGCCTTCCATTTTGGATACATTTTCTAATGAGTTATAATCTAATAATAATAATAATAAACAAAGTACTTGAAGAATAGCTACTAAGAAAACCACTTCCTACTTTTTCCTCTCCTTTTCATCTTCTCTCTCTCTCTCTCTCTCTCTCATTGTGGAAACGGAAAGAGATCTCCTGAGAATTCCCGGAAGTCTGTCAATTCCGTTGCGGAATTCGGATCGGAAGTTCACAACGGTAGTCACATCCGGATGTTGATGAGTGCCTGGTTTTCTGTTTTTTCTATGTTTAATCTTGTGATCGGTTGGGATTTTAGGGCTCGAGGAAGAGGAAGGGGGAGATGAGCAAGGGGCGGCCCCCAGAGCCGTTGGATTTCTTTATTTGGACTGTGGAGGTATAAATTTTGGTTCTTTTTGCCATTTGATCTGGTTTTTCTTAGGCTAGTTTTGGGGTTTTCTTAGTTAAAGATTTGATTTTTAGGGATTCTAGGTGTGGGAATTAGGGCGGAAATGGTTCGAGGATTATTAGGTGATTGACTTTTGTGACTGTGTGGAGTTGTCGGTTGTGTATTTTCTTGAAATTAAATTTTGCTTGATTGTTTTGGAATGGATTGCGAGTCATGGGTGCTGTATGTGGTTGTGCTAAATGGTAGTGGTGATGGTGCTCATTGGTTGATATTTTTTTTATACCTGTGACCTCGTTGAAGTATGAATCTTGAATTTGAGCCTTTCTTTAATTGAATATGAAGGCAACTTGTACTTGAGGGAAGATGGTATTGACATTTATTTGATCTTTGGTGTGGATTATAATTTGTTGTTTTATTAATGGTTGTGCTAAACGGTGTTGGTTTTGGTGATTATTAGTCGGTTTTTATGAGTATCTATGGTCCTTGAAGTATGACACTTGATTTTTTTTTTAAATTATTTTTTCTTTGATTATGTCCACAAAGCCAAAGTTATAAGATTAATTTAGTTAGCTGTGGAAGGTGGGTTTTTTTTTACTCAACTTTTTTTTTTTTTTTTTTTTTTTTTTTCTGTTTTTTAATATTGAGCCGGATCTTACTTTTAATGAGGCGATATGGAGACCTGAATTCGTATAGTCAACAATGCAATATGGGATTAAAGGCTTAGTTATTTGTTGTTGTTGTTTTTTTTTAAATTTCTTATATTTTCATTCTGGAGGTTGACATGGTTTTTGGTTGGTTGACATTATATTATGGCATCCAATTGTTGGAGGATCTAGCATTGAGAAGATTATTTGGACCAAGATTTGAAGATTGGGGCCTGAAATGATTTTCCAAACTAGGTTTTTGTTGATTTTTGGTGAGTCCATAGCCAATGTATGGGAACCTGGATTAATTTTGTTGAAACTTTTTAATGGGATCTCCCATTACTCATGTAACTTCTTGGAAGAGTTAAGCTAATCAGGATTTCTCTTCAATAGCTATAATTCAAAAGGGTTATTCTATGGGTAGCTTTGAATATTGTAGGATGGAAAAATTATTGAGATTTGAAACTACTTAGGTAGTTCTGATGACTGTGTCCCATTTAATTACCTCTGGTAGTCTATATTGATGGAAGATTCCAAGTTATATAATGTTTCAGTGAAGCTTTCTCTGTAGAATATATCAAAATTTGATATAGGAATGTGTATCCTTTTTCATTTTCTACAGTGTGCTCATGCTATCGAAAATGGATTTACTTCAGTCCATATTTCTTGGTTGAGTGTTGACAAAGAGCTATTTCTGACCTTCCTTTCCGAAACCTTTTCTTTTGAATGCTTTAGATTTCCTTAGTTTCTGCTATACTTATTATTTTTTTAAAAAATAATATTCTGCTCATACTTGTTTAAACTGTCAATTTGTTTAACAAGGAATTTGCTGATAGTTGAAACTAATTTTATGTACTGTGATATTTAATATTTTCTAGTTGGCTTGAACACAGAAATTTGATTGCAGGATGTTGGTCTATGGCTGGAGGAGATAAATCTTGG
This sequence comes from Dioscorea zingiberensis, assembly GCA_026586065.1. Taxonomy (NCBI): domain Eukaryota; kingdom Viridiplantae; phylum Streptophyta; class Magnoliopsida; order Dioscoreales; family Dioscoreaceae; genus Dioscorea; species Dioscorea zingiberensis. The sequence continues at coordinate 13,368 of JAGGNH010000067.1, read as the reverse complement.
TAGCTATGGAAGCCAGGTTTTTGAGGATAATGGAGTCAATGGAGAGTACTTGGAGAGTTTATCCATGTTCACTACAGAGCAGATTCTGCGATTTATCAGGCGATGCCACATGAAATGGGAGACTTTATCACATTATGTAAAGAGCTTAGGCGCATCAAAGGTTCCATATTCTTCCTCTCTTTTCCATTATGATCCCATATGTCCATGCTTTCATGTTTAGTGTCTCAGTTTTAACATCTATTAGAGGTGGCAACAAGAAGGTTTGAGATTTTTCTATCGGTGTTCCAGTTTATGGTATAGCCTATTTCTTAAGGGCTTAATTTTTATGCAGAATATAATGTAAGTTAAAAGCTCATCAGTGAAAGCATTAAGCCTTCTATCAGACAGTGATGGTTTAAACTTTAGAATGCCATATATTGATGGTCATGTCCAACTAGATAAACACATCACCTGTAAACTAAGTACATGGATCGCTCCATTGTGTTAGCAATTTGTTCTGTCATTACCTGAAAATGGAAAGGCTGGGACAGGGTGGCATGCCACTTTCTTTCTTTTGCTATTGAATATCGTGCAGTCTTTTAGTCTTTATTATTGTCAGTTATTTGGTTTGATCCTAGCGTCTGCATGATTGTCTTTCTAGATTGTGTTCATAACTTTATATATTCTTTTTCAATTTTCATACATAATTAGTTGCATTTTGGATATCTTGTATCCTGATCATATTGGTACAGCATTTCACCATATGCTTGTGGAGATTGCTAATGCAGGAATAGAAAGAGTTCGAAACCATCACTCTGCTTGTATGTTTGCATTGTAGATTTACCTTTTTTAACTACTTTCACATTTGATCAGGATTGCTTTTCGTAACTTAGGCTTGCAGCTTATTTACTTCAGGCATGAATTTGGTCTTATTTGTTTGTAAAAACCATTTTCATATCTTCTTCTGTAATTAGTTATTTTATGAAAGCGGCTTCTTATGTCAATGTTAAATTTCAGTTGCATTAAACATAAATATGTTTGCATATTTTATACATATTCTATATCTCTGGAGATACTATAACCTGTTTGGGTTGCGAGACTGCAATCCTTGCTAAAAGTAATTAATTGCATAAAATCTCTCAAAACATTGTTACCATCATCATTTGCCTTCCCTGTCATGCAGATCACCAAGGGACTTTCATTAACTCAGTTTCTCTTTACCATGCATCTTCTTTCAACACTGAGAGAGTCTAAGCGCTTTTAGTCACTAGATAATAGAAACTATTTCAAAATCCCTAAATGCTCTGTGTACTAAGGAGTTAGGAAGTTGTATGATATGTTATAAGATTGGGAGATGATCTTCCTGGAAATATTCTTTGGATGTTTCTACTCCAAAATGTCATTCTTGTGGATTTTTCTTCTGGATAAATATAATTATAAAGTTTATAACTTTGTAGCATGTGTTAGAAAGCCTTAGGCAAGCGGTATTATTTTGTATATACATTTTGTGGATCCAACTTTTACCAATCATTACATTAATTTCCAAGAACTCCATTTTGTGTCAATATTGCATACTTTTTTTTTGCTTTCTTGATAAATTAACCGTTTTGGGCTTATTTTCTTCTTTTGCTCTCCTACTGTTTTTGTAGATATGAAACCTAGTCACACTAGTGTCAAATTTAGTTTCAAAGCATATGACCAACACTTCAATTTTTCTACATTTATTTTATTGTCTACCACTCCTTAAAAAAGTGGAATCCGAGTGCTCCAAAAGGCTCCACGCTATCTGCATTGAAGATGCAGGAAAAGGAGTTAGAACCAGCTTTAGGGTCTACATTGCTATGCAACACTTATCCTTTGGGTTTTTTTTTTTTTTTTTGCAAATGGTTGTTTTGAATGGCCATTTGGCAAACCAGTGACCTCCAGGATGGCATGTAGCGACGAAGCTTTACACGTTGTCACCACTCCCTTAACTTACTCTAAAATTTAAACTCAAGAATTTTTTTCCTTTCTTTACTTTCAACTAGATCACTCCTCAGAATTTTATAGTTGGACCACTTCTTTGCTCTTTTCACTTAACCTCTAGCCTCATTGATGTAATTTTACTTCACCCCATGGCCATATTTAATTCCATGATATATATATTCATCGATCTCTCCATTTTCTTATAAGCCTTGTAAAATAAATTGAAGGCATCCACACTTGGACAAATTGCGAAGCGTATTTTGCGTTCAATTTTAGTATGATGCGTTATAATAAATTGCCTGTATCTTAGATTAGAATTTATGCTATAGGCTATTTTGTTCTTGTAGAACCCTTTTCACAGGTAAATTTGAATTACAAATTCTAATTTTAGCATGTTACGACTTTATGTCTTAATCTCTATTATACTTATCCTCCATATAAAGCATTCTAACCAAGAAGTTTGCAATGTGTATTCTAAATTACTTTATCCATTAACTAATGGACCACTGCAGAGTGAAGGAGTAGCTTTTGATTTAAACTGCGTTACAATATTACCACATTGTATTGAAATATATACATCAGTAAATTCACCCTATAACCTCTCTACTGCAACAGTGATATCATTTTAAGTGCCTGTACAATTTTAATGGAATTAAATATTTTGTTTTCTCTACCACAAAAGATACATCCTAAAACTTAAAAATTTCAAACATAAAGATTGTGTAGATAGGACTTTTCTATTTCATATCCTCCTTCATTTTATACTCCATACAGCTACCAACCTATCATTAACTTGGTTACATTGCTAAGTAGAGCACCATTAACTAATGTCATCCAACCCCTACAGAAGAACAAAAATTCAAGAACAGTTTTGAATTAACATCTTGCTGAAAGGCAAACCAGGTTTAGCTAGCCTCTATCCCAATGCACCTGGTTGATATATGCAAAATACTGATGTCTAGTCTTGAATGGGGATTGAACAAGAAGGTCAATGCCAATAGCAAATGAGTTACTTTGTTTGTGCCACGCTATACTCATGGTTTTTTTCTTTGTATGGTTACTATAATCATGCTTGCTCTTGTGTGCACATACAGTTTTGCATGCCTGAAGGGAGCAAAGAAGTTCGCAGAGCCATGGTGGGCCCGTCTTGCTTATCGGTAGTGTTTGTAGAGAGGTGGCCAGGCGCAACAGACAGTCTCGAGTGTTGTCTCCTTGAAGCTCGAACCATGACATCCTTCCAACAAACTATCCTCCATCATATCACTGTATGTATCTATGCCCACACACCTCTCCTCTCTGGATGACCTTGGTGTTACTTGTAGCAATGGTTTTAATGGGATTTGTTTTGAATGCTTAGAAATATGATTTCCAGTTTCAACTGTTTCTGTGAATGTTTCTTTTGTACTTTTTGTTCTGTAACATGCATTTTGTTAATTTGGCTTTTCCATAATTAGGTTTTTCTATGTGATTGGACTCTAAAAAACACTACTTGTTTTGAAAATAGATACAAATTACCCTGAACAATTAATGTTTATTACTTTCAAAATTGGTTGGAGCTGCAAATGTAGGTATGTTTTTCTGTCTTCGGTTTTGCGCAGGCATGGTGAAAGGAATAATCTTACAGGTATATAATCAGAGAAAGGTGATTTTTTTGGTGGATAATTTTCAACACAACAACTGCACTTGCAGGGGTATTTATAAGAATTTGATTTAAGTGAGATATGATGAGTGAGATTGAAATATTTGACATGGGTGTATGCGAGAATAAGCTAGTGTATTTTATAATTTTTTAAGAACATTATTCCAACACATCATACTTCTCCTTACATTCCCAACAGCAGGAGTACGTGCATTAATGATGACAAGTACTAGCATGGAGAATCCGCCTCGGCCTCTACTCCTTAGCACACCAAATCCGTAAATCGGCTCACATTTGTACCATAGTTCACACAAGAACCTACTTTTGTTATGAAATAAAATGTGATTTATTCACCTTCTCAAAAAAAATATATATGTTTTATTAATTATAAATATTAATTGAGTTTTATTATTATTTATATATTTTTAAAATAATTTTCTTTTACAAATGTCGTCTGATTTTTTAATAGAACCTTTTTCTCTAATTTATGTAAAATAATAAAATGAGTGATTCTAACAATAATATCTTTGGAAAAGTTAACTTACTATTGCTGACCTTGTAATATGCATACATAAGCTAATATTGAAGGGATTTTTAATAAGTGTGTTTATGTAAATATTTATTAATTTTATTAATTTTTGAAAAATATACTGCATAATATATATGTAATTAAATAACATTATCCCAATACCAGTCCCCTTGTTTGGATTTGTTAGTGAGCTCTACAATTAAGTTGAGGGGATCGAAAATTATTAGAAAGAAATTCCGCCCATAAAGTTGAATAACTTGAATTAGATGTTATTCTAAAATACCTTATTTCTATTTATTAAAATTAGTGAGAGTGTGTATGAATGCAAATATGCAATGATGACACAATGATACCATTTATCGGAGGGTATACCCCCAAAGCATGAATTCAGTATATTTTACAGGTGCACATGAGCCACAAACTCTTAAGGTAGAAAAGAAAAGAAAAACCCAAGATTTTTCTTGCTTACCATTCCTTCCTTGTGAGACACCCCAGAAAAGGAACATGAGCCACAAACTCATTTGTGTCACTCAAGTCATGAACAATAAAACAGGAAGCCCCACCCACAAGATATCTCCACCTCCCACATGGCATCACATGATTGGTCCAAACTGGCTGAGTGAATCAGCTTACCTATCTGGTTCACAAAGAACAACCAATGCAGTCCAACCACATGGCACTCTCCACATATCCGCCACTCACCTCTCGTCTCGCAGCCACCACCTCCCTCTAGATATATATATGTCACACTTCTCCTTCCACTACTTGGAACAAGTTACTGATAAAGAGCTGCCAAGTTTTTCAATGGCTGCATAAGCGATCCAACAGTCGGCGTTCATCAGGACGAGACAGCGTTGAAAACGCAAAATGAACTTTCGTCCGAAGGGGCCGGGAGACTCTGGCGGCCGTTTCACTATGCGCCGCGCACTGTGAGGAGCCGCTCCCCAGAGCATTTGAAGTATTTAATTTTGTTCTTTTTATATATCCATTCTTTTGCTTAATTTCATGATTATAATTTCATTTTGTAGAGTTGATAGTTAGTTCCTCTTAATTTAAGATTATTTAGAAACGCTAACTAACTAGCATACATGTCCTAATTCATGGAACAGGTATGGAGCCCAGACCGCCCAAAATACTTTGGGCCCGTTCTCCTGAGCAGAACACCGTCCTACCTCACCGGAGAGTTCCCCGGAGACTACGGTTTGGGACACCGCCAGGTCTCTCCGCCGACCCCGAGACCTTCGCAAAGAACCGGGGTGGGAGGTTATCCACTGTAGATATAGGCCATGTTAGGTGCATTGGGTTGTGTCTTCCCCTGAAATCTCTTGTCCAAAAATGGAGTCAAGTTCGGTGAAGCAGTATGGTTTAAGGCAGGTTCTGGAAATCTTTTCAGAGGGTGGATTTGGATTACTTGGAGCAACCCTAACTTGATTCACGCCCAGAGCATCCTTGCCATTGGAACTGGGCTTGCCAAGAGTTGTAGCTCATGGTGGGGACTTATTGAGGGCTACCGGGTCGGCGGAGGCCCGTTGGGTGAGAAGTCTGGATGCCATTTTACCCGGGTGGGGCCTTCGACCCGTTGGGTTTGGCAGATGACGGCCTGAGGGCATTCGCCGAGCTCAAGGTGAAGGAGATCAAGAATGGCCGCTTGGCGATGTTCTCCATGTTCGGGTTCTTCGTTTCAGGCCATCGTCACCCAGGAAAAGGCCCGATCGAGAACTTGTGCGTGACCATCTACGGCCGACCCTGTGGCAAACAATAAGCATGGGCCTATGCTACCAACTTTGTCCCTGGGAAATGAGAGGGATCCATGTAAAGATCTGCTGGGTAGTGTAACAGTATGAATATCAAAGAGTTTGGTTTGTATTTGCAGCACTCGGTTTGTGTTAGTTCATCAGGTAGAGAGCATAAGATTCTATAGTGCCATCTGTTGATCTCTACATATATAGTGAATGATAAATCAATCTAATCCGATAAAACTGAGTTAAGAGAACATGTGCCTAGAAATAAAATGCAAGGTTAACCTGGAGCAAATAACCGAAATCTTAATTACATGAAATGACAGTCATCAAACTACCGCATAATTCCTTCGCTGGCAGTTTACACCATCATATAAGATCAACAAAGGAATGGAATGATTTATTCCCAAATGGTAGCGATTCAACTCCCTAATGGTGTTTTTTAAAATAAAAATAGAATTAAATGCCAAAATTCATAATAGAGATCATACAATTTCTCACTTGTAGAGTTATCTTAGTCTCTTGCAAGCGCAAGAACATTTTCCTGTGATAAAACCTTCACCACCGGGTCCAAACACACTGCCATGGATTATATCCAAGTGGAGCTTCTCAAGGATCTCCACAAATTATAATACACATCTACGCATATACTACTACCGAGTAGGCAACCCACGATGTGGTACCATACTCACTATAACACGGTACCATAGAATTTAGCAGAAATGCACCCATATGCAAAAGTCTTCTATTAGTGCAATTTGGTTTTGGTTAGCGATATTTGACACAAGTTCGCAGGTCAACAAGATGATATTCATGCTTTGCTTAGGTGATACAAATCAAGATTGAGATTCTACATGTATAGAAAGGAGTTAGTTGGTAGATTGATTTGTGAGAATATTAGTAGACTGATGAGGTCTTTGGATTGAAGCCGAAAATCCGAGGATAATTGGACGCGTATTTGGATGATTGAAGAACGAATATAGAGTCAATCAATGGTGCATGATGAGCCGGGTGTATGACCAAGCTTGGAAAGAGATTGGAGGAGCCAATCTAACAACAACTCAACCTTGCATGATGTCGAGATGAAGGTTGATTGAAGTGTTCATGTTATGGTGCGAGTCACGTTAATGATGGGTGATGCAGCATGAGGGAGAGGTGCAATGGATCTCGGCCTTGGTAGATTCCGTCGGTAGGGCAAATCGTGCAACTCTTATTTTAATAAGTTGCAACAGCAGGTGGGAAGGTCCAATTTGTTAGACACGCGGAGATTATGAAAATTACTTAAAGAGGAAGGCGGTATCGCAAGGATGTAAGCGCATCTCACGAAGGCCACTGCTGGATATTGGCGATGGTTTTGAGAGAAGAACCTTAGAGGTGAGATTCAAAGATTATCAAACGTAGGCGGGGCGGCAACGGCCCGGAATCTTTATACGGGTGGTACTTGCACGGCAGGTAATCGTCTTTACAGAATAGCCCATTTTCGACGCGGCCACATGCCCGTCTCTCGCAGGGCGACGCAGCGAACCTGTGGTAGAGCACGGATCGTCCCAACCCGTTGGATCCAGCGGTGCCGGATGATCGGTAGATTCATTCGATTGGTGAGATAATCGGTTGGTCGGCATTCTACGGAATATCGATCAACAGTTATTGACTTCATGATTGGGCTCCTGAGTCCAGCAGTTGGTTATTACGGCCATTTTTAAATTTAGCGCGCGAACTTCGCTTTTTTTTACAAAAGCGTGTTTAAATTTTTTTTTTTGTTTTAAAGTTGGAAAGGTCATTTGACACCCCTGCGCAGCACTATAAAATGGCTATCGTTGAGGGTGGTACTATCTTTTTGATAAAATGAAGCAATTTACCCTCTCCAACAATTATAAGCGACTGGTTTATGAGGAGCATTTTTGGTAATGAAAAATTAATGTTAAATCTAAAGAAAGCCTTCTACTCCACTTAAAATATTTTCCCACCAAGAAAGCTCAGTGACTATAAAATTCCTCAGATTCTCATAAATTTCTCTCTCAGCTCCTAGCAGCTTCTTCAGGATTTAGAATTTATAAGTGCTTTGTTTTATTAATCAAGGATCAAGACAAGTTTGTTGAAGATTTGGAGGGTTTGATCAGGATTCAGGCTTCCAACCTTTGAACCACAATTTGGCAACTTGGGTGATTCTTCTTTCAATTTTTTTTCGGTTTTCTTCTATTCTCCCATCAAACAATCGAGGCTAATTGAAAATAAATTTTAGTAGTTTAGTGGCCAATTTTTGGTTCTCGCTCGATAATACTCCTTTTAATTTTAATGAAAAGCGAACTACTAAGTGTTATTGGCTCGATGGCGGTGCCGATCGCCGGACCATATGCCGGGTACTAATAGAGTGCCGCCATTAGGAAGAGCACTTCGGGGTTTGGGCATTTTGATGTTGTTGAAATTGCAAATAAAGGCCCTCGGGCTATTGCTAAAAATGCAAAAGGTTTTCACATGCCAATCTTCCGGCGGCTGCGGCCGCACCCCAAAAGGCATGCCCGATCGGCATGCTAAAACTCAAAATGACCCTACACAAACTCCAAATTAAATATTTCCAATTCTAATTTTGAAACTTATCGCATTTATACTAATGAACTTGGGAAAAAATTAGTAGCTAAATATAATATTCATAATGAAGAACCGCTTTAGTCTTTCCGATAATAAAGAGATTTAATAAATTTGATCCTTGAAAGTTTTTCGTCAGGAATATAAAAAAGTTTCTAGAAATACTACAAAGAAAATGGCATTTTCAGTTTACAATGAATATAAAGATAAATTAATTAATAAGATTAAGCTAATATTTCTTCTAAAATTTCTATTTACTTCCGATGTTTGGACTTCCAAATCTCAAGATAGTTATATTTGTGTTACCGCATATAATATTGATAATGATTGGATTTTACAAAAGCGTATTTTAAGTTTTAATGAATTAGAAATTTAGGCACACTAGTAAGTATCATTTAACTACACATCATATTATGAACACATTGTTTAAGTATAAAGATACAAATTCTATTTTTCTATTACTTTTGGATAATGCATCAAGTAATACCGTTACGTAAAATTTTAAAACACCAATTAAAACCCTATATTTTCACGGAAAAATTTTCCATCTTAGATGTGCATGTCATATTTTAAATTTATGTGTACAAGATGGTTTGAAAATAATAGAATCTCACCTTAAGAAAATTAGAAATTATATTTTATTTATTAAAAGTTCATCAAATAGAAGACAAGAATTTAAAAGATTTTATGCTTTACGTAATAAAAAATTTAAAAAATTTGCAATTGGATGTTGAGCATAGATGGAATTTCTACATATTTAATGCTAGATTGTGCCTTATGAATATAGAGATATTTATCAATATGCTTTGTAATATGAATTTTTTAGAGAAAATGAATTAACCGAATATGATTGGGATGTAATAAAACACACGATTAAAGATTTTTTAGAAAGGTTTTTGCCGTTTTAACAGAATTTATTTGCCGGTGTTTATTATCCTACTACTTCTTTAATTTTGCCACAATTATATTATATTAGTAGAACTTTTCATAAATATAGATATATTGAGGATTTTGTACTATTGTTGGTTCAATGGAATTAAAATTTAAAAAATATTTTGCAAAAGTAGAGCCAATTTATGTTTTGAAAGCATATATGTTAGATCCTGGGTTTAAACTTGAAGGTGAAAACTTTTTTTTGTTGAACTCACATGATGAATTTTTGGGTTTACCAGTTGTTTAAAAGAAGATTATAAAACTTTGACACATGATATGTATACTACTTATCATCAATTTTATGAGTGCCAAGACAATAAAGCCAAAGGAATGAAATATTTGATGTTGAGAAAATGCTTCACAAGAAAAAATAAAAGTAAAATAGGTTTACACATAATAGATTTGATGAAAAAGAAACATCAAAGCTTGATGGTACTTCTTCCTCCTCTTCTATAACTACGCAGTTCTACTAGTACTAGTGCGGGTAATATGTATTTCAGGCCCTTCGTTTTAAATGTTTTCTCTCTTGAGGAAGTGTGATTTTAATGTTTTGACATAAGTGGAAACAACAAAGAAAATAATTATCCGGTTTTGCTTCCAGCATGGCACGTGATCTGCTAACGCCCCGTTGGCTCACATTAGTATCAGTCTGGGTGTGGCGCACAGTGAAGGGCAGAAGGGTGCCAGGCAGTAAAGGAGCGCGGAGAGGTTGGCTCCATCTTCAGCAGGGGTAGCTGTCTTATTGAAGGATTGGTTTGATGCGAAAGAAGAAGATCACAAGATCAAGGAGAGAATGAAGTCAAATAAGCGACACTTAGGAGAAGATCACGACAGCAAACAGTCGGACCGGGAATAAAATATTCCCTAATTACACAATAAACTTGGGTAAATCAATTTATTAAATCTCTCTCTCTTAATTACGTTCCTCCAACCGGAACCCTAGCTTAAATCACCTCCCCTCCCACTGAGTCCCCTCACTTACGACCTACCTCCCCCTGCTCACATTCACCGTGGCGGCCGCAGCTTCGGGACCTCGGCCACGCTCTTTACCTCCTGGGCTCCCTCGAGCATTATCCCCTCATCCGCCGTCCAAGTCTTATTTGCCCACCACCGACCTGACGGTCACTCGGCCCTCCTCTCTCCACTTTGCCCGCCGAGTTCTCCACTACCCAGCGGTGCTCGCGGCCGAATCTACTCCTCGGGAGACTGCCCCGTTGGGAGATGGTGCCCGGCCGAAGAAGGTACACACACCTCGAAGCTCCTCTAACTTTCCCTTCAATTTCTTTGTTGGATCCAAGTTTTCTTTTGGTCGATGGGATGTCATCCTAGGTGATGAAGCCTTCAAAGATAGCCTTCGAGAGATCCACCAGAGTCAGATTACTTTGGGCGAGATGTCTTTGGTCCTTAAAATTACATTCGATTATTTCAAAGGTTGCGGCTAATTTCGAAGGGAGGTTCTTGAGCTCGACTCAGGGCTCATGGAGTAAAGTGATGTTAATTCTTTGATTTTGGAGCCTCTTTGAGGCACCTACTTGAGTACAAATAATTAAACTAATGGGTATAATCTCTTATTCAGGGTTTCAATTCAATATAGGGGTCCCAGATCTCAGGTACCGATTTTAAATTAATGTGCAACATGATTTCCACATCATGTTAGTAAGCTTTCCCTGATTTATTTTTATTTATTCATCGGAGTCTGCATATGTTCCCTTACTTTGGCTTTCATGCACCGGAAATATCTGTGTTCTTGAAGAATTACAGGGGCTAGGTGCTCAAGTACAAAAATGAAATTTGGATATCGCTGATATTGTAGATTCTAGAAATCAAGAAATGTTAAATAGAGATGAAAGCAGGTTAAAGCTATGATTCAAAACCATCAACAACAAAACCAAACTTTTGAACCATGCCTCTTGGAAGAATGAAGTTGGGAGAAGAAGCGCAAAACTTCACAGGTAGATTATCTTTTACCTTCTAATTGTCTGCTTGATGCTTTAAGTGGCGAGGAAAAAGAGCCATAATTCTTAGAGGTTAAATATTCTTTTGTTTTTAATGTTTTTCATTACATATCAAATGTTAATCTACAGATATCTGGCCGTGGGTTTAGATTTATTTTTTCCCTTGTTGAATGGAAATCTTTAGGAAGTCATGACATTTCCAAGAGCTTTTTGAACCTACTCTCCAAATGGAAGTTCTAATACTTATGCAATGACTCACTATCATATGCACACTTTCATTGATTATAGATTCAACGCAAAGTACATATATTTGTTTATGCGACTTTGGTTCCACCTCATGAAGTGTATTAAATTACTTTATCCACCTTTCTTCCTAGGAGTGATATGAAGAAACTGTAGTTCAGTTAACTTCAACTAATTTGTGAGGTTAATCAAGTTCTAGATATGGCTTCTCTCACAAAAGAATTTGATTTCAGGGTTGCTTTCCTCCTTGTTTTCCTAGTATACACAATTCCTGTATTAACACTTTTAATGTAGTAAAGTTTTTTTATAATAGAACAGATTGCTTTTATTATTGAACCAAAAAGCTTTTCGCTTCAAAATAACCATGTAGATCAATTGAAAAATAAAACATACACATTTCCAGCAAGATGTTTTAAAAGTTTTAACAGGCATATTGCATTACCGGCGAAGCATCAGAATTCTCTGTCGCAGATTTGAGAGTAAGAAAAGTCCACTAGCGTCAGAGAACAAAAAGCGAGATGGTGGAAAGGTCCTGGCAACCACAGGTAGTGGATTGATTCTTCCAACTCATGCTTCTTTAAAAGCAGTTTATCTGCTCACATTCGCTCGTCCGAAGGTAGCAGAATTAGAACATATGTCAAAACCTTACCACTTCATCGTATATTTTGCAAATTCGAGAAAAGCTTTGATCTTTTCTGGTAATTATGATCCTTTGGTGATTAGGTATTCAAGCTCATTTTTATTGCATGAGCAGGCAAAAACCTTATGATGATGTTATTCTCTGACCTTTGCAACTTACAGAAGCAGAGTCTTATGCTACATGGAGACATAAAAGCTGATTTTATTTCATTCTTATGGAACCAGCAAATTCCATAAGATGACTAGATCGGATTGGTCTCCCAGTGTACCGATTTTTCACTCCCAAGCTTCTTAATGCGGCATCCAAGTTCGAATCTTTTTGCCGAATTGTTGTTATAAATTAAGCCAATTTTTTGATAAGGTGGATAAACCACATATTTGGCTTTAAATATATTGTAGGATTTGTTGCTTAGATGGGCGGAAGTAAAAGATACATCTATTTAAGTGTTCTTCTTTCCATACTTGGACAATCTTCCGCTCTTTTTGTCTTATGTTGGGGCCGATCCACTCCCCTGAGGAGCCTCAGCAACTCTCTACCACTCTCCGCGGGTGTATCACCTTGAAGTGAACTCCGGGCTTAGCTTCATCAGTTCTTTGCTCCCTCCGGCTTTGATCTTTACGCCTGATGGGCGCATCCAGCCAAGAGATGATGAGGAAAGAGATATCACGAATAATTAAAAAAGCAGCGTTGTTTTTCCACGAAAACATCGTCTATTTCTCTCCCCGGACACTCGGTGATTGCCATTGCGGCGATCTCCCAACCTCCTCTGAGGGCATTGTCCACCCCCGAGGAGGTACCCCTGGTTCCCCAGATCTCCTGAAGCTCCACCTCCCCTATTCGTGATCCAAACAGTGTCCCAAAATGATGCCAAATGTGTCTCACATATTGACAGGATGAAAGAATGTGATGTACCGATTCCTCTTACATCTCCAGGTAGCATCGGGTGCGTTCCCTTTCCATTTCCTTTGTGTAGGTTGTCAAGGGTGAGGATTCGATTTTCTCACGGCCGACCATGCTATTGGAATTGGGTGGAGATGTAGTCATTGTTATCATTATTTTGCTATCTCGGTACCAAATGTTTATTCAAAACTGATAAAATGCCATCAAAGTCCGAATCTTTATGCTCGCAATGTTCTTATACATGCATTTTGCAAGATGGG